>ML218811.1:0-27363 GCA_004785975.1 Popillia japonica
GTTTTGTATATAGGTACTACGAAATTTTTCCAAAAATTAAAGAAAAACCTGGGTATAGCTACGAAATGAATCTTTAGACGCAGAAATTTCGATAATCACTCTGTGCAAACGTAATAGATGGGGTCCATAATCGGCACAATCTAGCATAATCGCACCATTTCTGCTTGGCTTGACATTTAAAAAAATAGTATCAAATAGTATATCCGAGGCGGAAAGTGGTTACCTTTACCGTTGAGATTAGAATTTAATCTCGAGACGGGAATGGATCTTTCTGCCGAGTTTTGTATCCTATTTTACTCACGATCGGTTAGTAATTAGCTATTAAATCATTAAATTTCATGGCATTTTGACAATTGCCTTTGATATGTACTGTTGCTAGGTAACGTAGCAATTAATAGTCATATTTTTGACAGATAATAGTTTGCTTTACTATAAATGACACTGACGTTTCATAAACTCTGAAATGACAAGCGAGAAAGTGACATAAGCCACGCTAGCCGCTAAAGTGGGGTTGGAAATGTTCACTTTAGCAATCGATAGTGAGTAAAAATTACCCCGGTTTTGTGTTTTTATTATATATTTGGTACAATTTATAAATTTAGTATAGTAGACACTACTATACTACTGACACTTGGTGACACACCAAGTGTCAAAGTAGTGTACAGTGTAATTAAACGTGAAAAACAATCATATATTCTGTGTGAAGCAAATCGATTACTTACCGTTAGCATAACATTTCACCTAAGTTCTTTTTATTGCAAAGTTTATTACACAGAGAATCATGGTTCTAAAGAAGTATTGTGTGTGTGTGTGTGTGCCTAAATGTGACGATGCGGTATCGATAAGGCATCGTTTTCCACTGAAAGAAGACGATGTTTTTAATGTTTGGCTGGAAAGGATAAAGCATCCTCGATTTCCTTTATTAACCCTGGAACTGCACCATAAAATTCCGTTCGTGTAATTTCAGTGTTTAGTTAGCTCTCTTACTGCATGTGTTGTTTACGGTATTTTACTCGATCGACGGGCGTAAAAAAATGGTAAAAGATATAGGTGGGTATGTCAGACCCCAGTGTGAAGTTTGTTTTTAGTTACGTTGCGGACCTGTCATTTTTAGAGAATTCCTAAAGCAACTAGGAATGGCTCTAATTACACCTCACTTACAAGAACGATTACTAGTGCAGACTTTACAAAAACCATTGCGTTCAAGGATAGCTGAAATACTCAGTACCGAGGTTCCCCAAAAAGATAATGTCGAAGTCAATTTAACTAAAAAAGTTCGATGCAGCTTCTGTGTCAGAGGGAAAGATAGAAAAACTAGTTTTGCTTGTGGGTGGTGTCTTAAACCATACTGTTTGGAACACAGAACAAAGTTATGCACTCATTGTGAAAACCAGAATTAATGTTAGTTGATAAGAATTATTAACTATATTATTGTTGAATAGTATTATTTTTTAAGTAAGAGTATCGTTATATAACAAAAATATTAGCTTAGTTTTGCAAACATATTTAAACTTTGTTTGATTTAAATTTTTTCTCTGACTGTATACAGAAAAGTGCTTTTTTGTCTTCTTTGAATAAAACTTTCGAATATACATATGTATGTTAAACCATTGTATTTATTACATCATATAGTCTTTGTTAATATTAAACTGTTCTTTTAAACACCCAAAACTTTCATATTTGTCCTTATTGTCAAAAAAAAACTTAAAAACTAATGGGGTCTCTGAAACCCCAGAGTGAAGTTTATACGGCAAATTATAAGTGTGATATTCCAGGGCTAAGCTCCTCCTTCGTGTGCAATTAATCGACTTTTATTTAATTGGCAAATGCAATTAAGTCAATTATAATGGGTATAAATCGTTTAGCTTCTTTCCATCTTCAGGTGTGCCGCAGAGTTCAAGCTCAGGTCTAACGTAATCCCACGGCATCTGTATATATGCAATTTATATTTGAAGAAAGTCGATGTCTTCAATGACCTTGGAATACTATTCGATTCTGCTATGAGCTTTTCTTCGCATATTACAAGTCTTTCCTTGTCTGCCTCTGAAACATTAGGATTCGTTATACGTTCCTCGCGATTTTTTCAAAACGACCAACTACTGAAAATATAATTTTTACCTTCGCTGTGAGTAAATTGGAAGATGCGTCGCAAGTCTGGTCACCACACTGCATCTATCTTCAGCTCTCAATTGAAAAGATACAATGTCACCTCCTTAAATACCTATCCCTCAAAGTTGATGGAGTGTATCCTGAACAAGTAATCGACTATACATCGTTACTCCACAGACATGGTATGACACCTTTGGAACTTCGCTCTGAATTTCAAGATGCACATTTTATATGGAAGTTGGTCCATGGAGTAATTAATAATTTTAAACGTTTACAATGTTTGAAAGTAGAAAATGACGAATCTACATCTAGGTCAGATATTTAAAAAGAAATTCGACGTTAAATGAAGTGCCTTGTGGAACAACAAAAAAACCAAAAAAAAAAAAACAGAAAAATAGAGAAACCATAACTGATCTTCGAGAAGAGTTTCAATTTGGCAGTTCTTACCTTGTCGACTATGAGGAGAAGCTTAGTGAAGACGATGAAATGCAATTCTCCATTACAATATTATGAAAAACGTTAAAAATGGCTTTAAATGGAGCCAAATTGATAAACGGCGTGTCATCATAGTGTCAAGGATAGGGAATATCTGAGAAATATGAAAAAATTTAAAGAATATGGTCGCCTCATTTGGTACGATACCTATGACACCGAAGACAGAAGCTGGATTGTTAATTCAGATATGTGTTGCTTGAATGCTTCTTCTTCTAGACGAAAGTGAATCATACTTTTACATTGTGGTTCCGAAAATGACGGGGGTGGAGACATGTTGTGAGCAAATATATCAAATTATATCCTTTTGACTGCCACGTATACATGACGTCAGAATCACTTGAAGAGTGGTTTGAAAAGACATTATTGCCTGCTTTGTCCGCGAGGAGTGTTGTTGTAATGGGCAACGCTCCGTACCATTCCGGGTGTTGACCATGTCATGGTTTGTAAACTATTTCTGAACAGTTAACCCTTTCTGGATGTACTAGTTACTCGTTTAAAGAATGCTCACTTAGGTGTGTATAGGAAACCTACATATACGGAACGATACTTTAACGTCAACGTGTATCACCTGCATCCAGTACAAAAGCAATCGTTTATCAGCTCCCTTGCCCATCGAGCATTTTCAATTTTTCAATCCAATCCTAACCCAATTTATCAACAAGGAATTGAAACACGTCAAAACTGCTCTTATTCAGAATGGATATAGCTCCAGCAATATACAAAGGGTCCACGAGTCCCTAAAAAGTCATCAGAAACTAGCAATCATCAAACTACCATGGGTCTCCCCCACACTCAAGGCGTTGCTGACCATATAGGCACAATTCTTCGCAAGAAGAACACCAAACCCACTTTAACTAAATTATCAAATTCTTCCCTAACTCAAGGAGTCCCGTCATGATCTCTTCTATACAGGCAGCTATAAAATTCCTTGTGATTGTGGTTCAGCATACCTGCATCGGGGAAACCTGATGCTCAATTCGAGGCAGGATCAAAGATTATCAACGATATATTTAGACGCGGTCTTCAGCGCATTCAGCCTGAAACATAGGAAAGCAGTAGTCTAGTTATGTTCTCCATATTGAAACGTTACTAAAACTATTATATTTTTAATGTAAAACACTAATTACTTTCACATTAATGAGGAGGATATGAATAAGATATAAATTACTAACGTGAAGCAGTTCCTCTTAACAGAATTTATGTCGTGTTAAAAATGATTAAAACGATTCGAATAGCTTATTTTAACTACATTATGTAAATAAAATTCTTTCCTTATATTTTGGAACAAAGCTGGTTTTGTATTTAATTTACGCTGAATTTACTTTGAATGAACAAACAAAAATTCCAACTGCCTGAATTCAAGCGTAACCACGAGCTAATTAGTAAAATAAGCAGTAGATCGTGGATTCAAATCGCGATAGCTCCGCTCTGAAAACGAAGGGAAAATAGAGACAAATGTTAAGATCGGAAATTAACTTCGCCGCTAATTCGATTACCGTCTTCTAAACGTTCAGCGATTAATTAGGAAGGAACTTCCTAAGCCAATTACCGACGATGACAAGAAACTTTTACTCGTTAAACGACTCACCGCCCAAAGAAAAATGAACATCACCCACGTAAAAGTAGCGCCAGCAAGACAATCGATTGAGAAGATCGTTGAAACTTTACAATTTAAGAACTTGCTTTTAAGAGCTGCGTTGCACAGCATGTTACGTCTAATGTTTACTAAAATCATGTAAGCATTATTGATTAAATCGACGTTCCTCTTCTAGCATAATTTTTAAACTTAACTTGATGAGTATAAATATTCATATCACATAATATGTACGGTGAAAATTTATCGTATATGCTCATCATTTAACATTGGCAATGGTGCTTCAACAGCGTTAAGCCGAGGTTTGAGACTTGTGCGAAAGTGTACAAAGGGAATGCTAGCTTAAATTTTCAATTCTTAATGGGCGAGAAGTCGTACAAGGGGAGCTGTAATTGTTATAGAAAATTTGTCAATTACGATATGTGTTCAGAATAATTGTCAATTCGCGTAATATGAATGAATGCGTTGCTGTAGATAAGTGGTAGTTTGTGACAAAATTTCAGTCGGTCGCATAATTACACTCAAGAAAGGTAAATCTAAAAAACTTACGATCATATATTAAAATTATTTTTCTTTTAATAATGACCAAATTTTGTTAAATAAATTTTGGTGAACCCGGGCCTGACACGTGTGTACAAGAAGAAAAGGAAAGCTGCAAAAATTTCTAATAGACATAAACAGATACTTTTTATCAAGTTGAATGATATTTAAATAAATGTTTACTGTACTCTATGAATGCATTTGTTTACGAAGCAACTTTGCTGCTCTATTGATTGCGGTGTGTCTGTTCACAAATATTCTATTTATAACAAGTTCACACACTTACTACAGATTTTATTTATTTCGACCTGTTTTTTCTTTTCGTGGAAATCAAGTGTTTTTGTTTTTTTAATTACAGAAACTTTCAATATTAAAGTACAATAACATATTATTACCTAATGATCGGGTAATTAATAATTTACTATTTGAGATCACCTTCGTAGTCAATAGTTTTTTCCTTGCAAATAATTTGTGGTAGTCTTGAAGAGGACTGTCTGATGAGAAACAGGACAAAAACTTAGAGTAGTAATGTACGCAATTACTACCACCAGCTCCGGATGCTCGCTTCTGTGCGACGGCAAAACATCATAAACTGGGTCCTGTGACAACACAGTCTAGAAAAGCCTCGACGTCTAAAATTTCCCATCGACGAACATAAACAAAGTTTTTCATGTACATATCCTCACAGGAAAATGTCCAACAGATTCAAATCGGGACTTCGTGCTGGCCACAGAATCGTTCCTTCTCGGCCTATCCAATGTGCAAATGCCTGGATTAAATGTTCCCATTTTTTTTTTTTGTATTGTCCCATGGGCGGGTGATCCCGTACGGCCACTCGGCCAAAAAAGACCTATTGTGCCCCCATATCGTTTAAGCCCTCCATCCCAGTTGCACCTGTGAGAAAAAGTGTGCGAACTAGTCCAGAGTCAGTTTCTCTAGTTTGGGTTCGTCCAATCTCGCGACCCCAAAGTAGTAATGTTCCCATACTGGTCGGGCAACATGTGGAGGCGCCCTATCGTACATGAACTGCATTTGCCGTCGTACATGTACTAATATGTCATCCTAGTAATCGGCTAACATAAGTATTTTGCAGACAATTTAAATGATCTACTGCATTGAATTTTTCGGAAAGTACATGTGGCCCAAATAAATGATCGCCCAATATTCCGACCCATACATTTATTGATGTCCTATATTGGGATAAACTCTGATGGATATCTTTCGGGTTTTTATCGGCCCAGTAATGGTAATTCAGCACACCGTTTTTTGTGAAGCAGTATTTATCGGTAAACAAGATCACGGATCGAAGATTTGGAAGACGAGTCTCTGTTTGACGAAACCATTCACAACAGGTAACCCGTCGAGGAAAATCATTGTCTGATAGACGTTGGATTTTCTGTACGTAATACGGTTGCAGTTAAAGATTTTATCCTGTTTCTCCGTAGATTAAAATGACGTCCATGTACTCAGTATTAAAATAACTTGCCATAATGTACACATAAAACAACAAATGCCTGTGAATGACTCAACGTTCTGCCTGTGTTGCCCATCCATTTATGCGTTGCGCTCGAACAACAGGGCCGGATTGCGATTGCGAAATATTATTTTCTCGTTACTGCCTGGACAATATGGAATTTAGATTTCCAGGCCATTAGCTTTAACCCCTTGTATTTTTCTAGACTATTCAGTAGGCACCCTGTATATATCGACAGATTTGGAGCAACTTAAATTGATATTTAACGAGGTAATGCTGCAAAATTTGTCGATGATACATACCAAAATGTGCACAATCCTCAAATCAACAAATCTCTGGCAGTGTATTAGTTTTAGATCAGACCAATGTTGCAATGAGTACCGCACTTATTAAACGTGTTAAAACTGTCTTCCTAGGTACTTTGTAGTAAGGTAATTTGCTTTGCATTGCCTCAACTAATCCGCAGCTTCGCAATGGTAGGTATTTGTTCTGTAGAGACAAACCAAGGTTATGAGGATTGAAGCCTACCACGGTGTTGCACAGTGGTGCTGATAACAAGAATGATGGAGGAGTGGATCTGTGAAAAGTAGTAACAAATGCATCACATCTGTCATCGTTTCGGTTCCACAAAATTTGCGTGTGTGATGTTCTCTATGCTTTTGTAATCGTTGTGATCTTTTGGGCTTCTTCAAATAGTGTTCTTACTAATCAATTGTTGCCCATGTATATGTAACCAATGCACAGTTTATTAGCGGAATAGTATTTTCAAAATTCTTTGATGTTCATGATATATCCATCAGCAACTGGTGTCAGAACTACACGAAAACGCCACCAGTAATGTTACACACCAGCACAGAATTACAAAGAAATTTTCTACCTACATTGCTATCATTGGTTCCTCCAAAATTTGACTTGGATATCTCAACAGCATCAAGTATATCAGAGTATGTCTATCAAGATATCTAACCTATTTGAAATATGCAATAGTTATTGTAAGCACTAGAATACTAGTTCAATATTTGTGGCCTTGTGCCATAAATGTCCTTTTATTGCTTATTTAGCTGTTTTTCGTAATTTGGTTGATAGTATTTTCGATATTGGCAGTGGGTTTTGTCACAAAACCATTTTTTTAGGGGAGCTGTACTAATATTACCAAAAACGGAGTATTTGGTAATTTGGAATGGAAAATATATGTATATGAATCATCAAGGTCAAGAATGTAACAGGTAACAGCAGTTCTCTTTGAATTAGCAGGTGCAGCTGCACTTACCGTAGATAAATAATATAATCAATCGCAAAACTAAATGGAGGAATTTATACCATTAGGTCACCAAAACCACACCAATTCATTGACATAGAAACACTGGAATAGAGATGGACTGCATGTTCCTAGTAGAAGTTAGATTCCAGGAAGGCATGAGTGATTTAACCATACAGCATCTTTGAATGCTCCGGTAAGGGATTGTGTTGTCATGCGTGGTTTCAGCTTATTGCTCATAGTTATGTTAGATTGCCGATTATATCTTCGACAGTGTGGCTAAACGCTGTAGCAACAACACGGCTATGGTAAGGCGCCGACCAAAAGATTGTTGAGCAGTCGACAACAACAGCAAAAAAGTTAGAAGCAATACTATTCTACGCTACACACAACCTCAAAACAAAGACCTAAACTTATGTAAAAAAAGTAACGGGTATTGCAGAGATATCCGGCAAACAAAACGGCACAACTTATTTTATCCATGGACGTTGTGTTTTGAGGCTGAAAACCAAAGAGTTTATAATTAGCTAATAGTCTAGCCAAATTCAACTAAGGCTAAGAAGTAGTACTAGTAGTCCTAGTCAACTTTAAATCTGGTAAATTGACTTTTTGCTGCTACTTATCTGACATCACACATCTGAAGTCAAAAATCTTTTCTTTTGATGTACTAACTGCATAATATGTGAATTTGGTTTTCTGTAGTTTCCCAAATTCCACGGCAAATGCGGAAAGATAACATCTTAAGTCGGTCTACAACCGCAGGCGTAATAATAACGCATGGCCAGTCGATGCCCCTTGTAATGGGCGCAAGCTGTTGGGGGATGCTAAGGCATGAATTATTATTATTATTATTGATGAACCAGTTGGTAATCTTAATTTTGGAAGGTGTTATGTCTACATATACAAGCATATGGCTACAGCAATCGTAAACCTTTAAAATACACCACAGCTTTGGGCGAAGCTCTACTTTTATTATCTTTCATGAAAGATCTGCGATTTTGCCGTTAGCATTGAATCCTGCTAACTTCGTTGCGAATCTCAACACCAAAGTGATAACTGCCAAATACCTTACATACTACACAAACTTTCAGTTCCGTCTTAATGATGTTTTTTGGTACATATATTCGATGCCCTAGCTATGACATAGAGGAGCAAAAAAATGAGAATATTTCCAGAAAAATTTGCTAAATTAAGACAACCCGTTCGATAACATTCGGGCAGTCACAAACAGTTGAGCTCAAACTGGAAAACTCTTGGCTAATTATACTCAAATCTACATGGCAGCAATATCTCCACAAGTATTCAGGATACGGTTTGTATGAACAATTCTATGCAGTAGCGAATAGCGATGGTCTACTATTACCACAGAGACAGCTAGCAGCAGAGACGCATCAAATATCTTGGGCGAAGATAAGCACATCTTTGACATCACTCATTATGAGATCAAGTGTTGTAACAAAAGATACAGGCACAAGACATAAGAACAACTAGAGTCCTCAGGTCATATTTCTAAACATACGAAAGTCAAATCAGCATATTTATGAATACATGATCCTTAAAGGTTCAATAACACGAATTCATAATTACCTTCCTCTTGTATCGAAGTAAAATGTAATTTCCATGCTAAGACACTTTTAATTACAAAATTAATCAGTTTCCGAATAATATTAATGGAAATCCTCAATCTCCAGAGCAAAAAAGAAGACGAACAGAAAACCTAAAGGAAGTAGTAAGGAATCTCTGTCCGATTTTATAATTGGAGGGTAGAACCACCCGGAAAAAGAAAAGTTTTCGTTCTAAAAGCTTTTAAAAGATCAGCATTTAGATAACTAAAAAATTAAACGTAATCCTGCGACCGAAGGGGGCCGGGCGAGTTTCTCGTTTTTCCCGTACAATCGCGAGATAAGATCGTCTAAATTGGGTTTTAGTTTGTATCCTGAAGGTGGTCGGATAAGCTACAGCGTAGGAGTTTGAGATGTCGACTGAAGCTACTGACGAAAGCGGAGTTTCTTCCTGTACGGAATCTTTCTTTCTGTTTAGTTTTTTTGTGTGGTCTAACAAAAATGCAAGAAAGTTTACCTCGTAGTTTTGTAAACTTTGAAACTATCAAATTGAACAAATTATGGAGATGGAAAAGGTACAGAATAAGCCTTGATTATTTTTTCTTTGTAACGAGATTCTAAAGTTCTAACTATGTAGATTAAGAAAAGGTAAGCATATTACTGAATTACGAAAAGGATGCAGCGAAATGATGCAGCGGTTTTTCAGAACATGCAAAATGCATAAGTTAACTGAGTATTGAAGGAGGGGGTTCAAAGATAGAAGTTTGAGAAATTCTAAACACTACAAAATCTGAATTCTACCGGACAAATAAGATTAGGTTTTGCGACTTTTCACAAAAACCAAAGTATTTTAATAATAATAATTCATGCCTTAGCATCCCCCAACAGCTTGCGCCAATTACAGGGGGCATCGGCTGGCCATGAGCTATTATTACGCCTGCGGCTGTAGACCGACTTAAGGTGTTATCTTTCCGCATTTGCCGTGGAATTTGGGAAACTACAGAAAACCAAATTCGGAAAGAACGCACCGGATCCGAACCCGGTACCACTAGACTGTGAAACGGGCGCGCTAGGGACTGCGCTACACAGCCGGTAGTTTGCAATTAGCGATTGAGGAGATCCATTGTTGAAGATAAGACCTCGAATAGCTTTTACCTAGACAACGAAATGACTTTGATTCCGAGAATTAGGATTTTGCATCTTTCCTTGCATGGTCTCGTCTACTCCAACATCTCCAGTGTTCGTCCGTTGCCCGTGGTTGCATGTGGTTCTTTGGCAGAGAGTTTCGACTATCTGAGAAAATGCATCTACATGTGCTCTGGTAACATCTTTTCAAACATGGTTAAACACATTGCTCAGTGGCATACATTTCTGGCTGATAATCGGTTGGGCTCGTACCTAGCACCACCTAGATCTTACATATTGGCCTCTTTTAGATTCGTCAGTATATTAGCATTCGAACTGATTCTCTAATTTAATTTCAGTTTACTACTTCAAACTGTTGGTGCCATTTGGTCTTTAAGCTTAACCAAGTCTTTAAGTTCATGTAGGATTTTGAAATGGTGTATTGTCTCCTAATTTGAAGGATGTTCAGACTGTGCGTTCGTGACTGATGGTGCGCATAATTGTCTTGCTCTTCACCTATAGGATCAGATAAGTAAGACCTAGTGTGACCGCTATCGTTGCAGTTGGACATGTTCGAATTGTGCCTGCAATGCCCATAAGTAAGCTGATATACCTTTTGCAGCAAGATTTCAGGCTTGAAGACTGTATCTGCTTTTCTTTGCCTATTTTTTGGCCATCATACTAGTGGGGCATATACGACCTTGACTAACGACGATCTTGTCTACGCCCAGTGTCCGCAGTAAAATGTTTTCATTTGACAGTACTGACAGTACCTATTTCTCTCTGATTAGTAGTATTTTTTTATCTGTGGTGAGCGCAAATGATTAAATGATTGAATAGTCGATTGGATTTTGCAAGGATGAATTGTTGTTCCATTTTGAGCAAAAGTGTTTCCTCCTCGTTCTGAGTGTAGGTTCGTTAGGCAGTATAGGCGTGTAAGCAGTTCAGTACAGCCTTAGAAAAGGCTTCTCCGTGTTCTTTTCATTGCCCTTCTGAAGGACTTGTTTGGTTCGTCTGTATGAATATGAAAAAAATTAGTAAACGTTGAATGTGTATAGAATGAAACAAACATTATCCACCCAAAGAACATCATATACAGCTTTAAAGGAATGGAGTTATTAAGTACATTACCGTACGTGGATTTTATGGACTTCATTAAGATGCAAGAATAGTTAATTATAAATTTAGGTGATTTAGAAGTAAAACCATTTTTATAATTTTCAAATAAACAGCGCATCTACTCAATCGTATGCTCTCTTTAAAACCCTACTACGACTTCTCGATTTCCCTTATCTCTTATTCTACATCATAACCAACAGCATCCCCCCTTTCTCAAACAATAACTTATCATTAACGGGATCGTTACCTCAACTTCCATCCTCCATCTATCGCCGAGCAAAACTTCTTTGCGTTGTTTGTTTTTGTTCGGTCGCTGTTTGTCAGTTATTATCTGTCTTATCCCCTAATCACCGAATAATTAACGTGAAATAGATTCTCTGTCGGACCACCTGAGAGAGTATAAAAGCAAGTTTTCGGATGGGTAGGCCGCCTTAGGTTATTCCTTCACCCAAAATTCTGTTCCTTCCCAGAAACTTTACGGGTGAATGCGGTCCTTGCGAATGACCTTCCATTCAAACTACGGCGTTCGGTTAATAGTTCTTCCCCGGAAACTTTGATGCCACATATCGTTAATTTATCGTTTGAGTGTCGTCGAGAGGGTTTGGACTTAAAGCGGCGAACGATTTACGGTAGCAATTAGTTGTATCTTTATTATCTATTAATATTAAGTATTCTTCTAAACAATATCTTCTAATAATTTAGTTCAAATCATGAACTAACAATAGCGGTACGTGTTATTGCTCTAATTTGAAACTGTAGATCCAATTATGTAGTATTATCATAAATTCTAGGAACTACATCAACATGTTAGCATAGGAATCTTTTAATAAACGGAAGCCGAGAACAACTTCATACAATGACGTTCATAGCATAGCACCGGTACCAACTATTGTCCAATATACACTGAGCATTTTTATTACATTCCATAAATACATTTGGAAAATGAATTGCTCCGTAGTTATGCCAGCAGAGGGCGCTGACTCTGCATTATTTAGACCGTGGATAAAGAGAAGCAGCGCAAGTAAGCACGGTTCTGCGTACACCATGCAAGAATTCTTGCTGTTGCGCTGACAAATAGGGTTTGAAAAAGGAAAAACCAACCCGCTCGCTCGGACCATTGCTAGTAACACCACATTTTCTGTGCGGTGTAGTATTATGTTTTCAACGCGACTAGTTTGCAATGCAAATGAAGCTGTCCGTTTTGTTAATTACCGCGGCTAACATGACATGTGCCTTGTATACTGTAGCCATTAGCTAATACAGGGTTATTTAATGTATAAAGAGTGGGAATAATTCTCTACGTTTGCTTTTTCAGATCTAATATTTTATAACGTAAGCGTAGTTACATATTTTAATGAATGTATTATCTACAATAGTAGATCTACATTTAAATTATAGCGTTGATGTAGTTAGAATTGAAGCATCATAGACAATAATGTTTGATTTATGTTTTTGGGAAGAAAATATGGATTCTTTGGCGCCATCCAAATACTAAAGCACTTCTTCATTCTTAATAAAGTTGATTAGAGTATAGTCAGTGACATTAGAAGTGTAACATCCAGAAGAAATCATTTGTGTAACTTGATTTTTTGGCAATGTTTTACATCAGAAATAAAACGATAACATTTGCAAGAAAACTTGTTAACATGTGTAAGAAATATTTTACATTTACATCGTTTTCTTAGAATAGTCTGCTTTGTATCTAAAAAGGGGCTGTGAACTTTACTCGATTTTTGCGACCCTAAATGTTATGTTGCGGGCGATAGGCATAAATTCCCTTAGTAGCCACTTGAGTACTTTCTTATCGATGAATAAGGAATGTGTTGCGTAAATATTTTGAAGAACTAGGCCTATGAGCTAATGTATAAGATCGCTGTCGAAGTTTCTGCTTCTTTGTTTCGTAAGGTTAAACACTATATCTAAACAGTACTTGCGAGCAGTTCGTAAAAGTTAGTGAAGGGTGTGTGTGGTGTTGGTTTGTTGGTGAGTTTTAACCCGTTTAAAGGTGAGTGTAATCACAGAGCATTTCTGTTATTCCCGTGAAAGTTAGATTAAGATATTTACGAGCGATTTAGATATTTATTAAATGTAAGAGATTTACGAAGTGGCCAGATTAACTAGAAGCATGCTTTGGTTAGAGGTGTTTATGAAATTGATAGGCTAGTCGTCCTAGCGGGGCATGCGACGTGGTGGCGGGTCCGCACGGCGAAGTTGACCGCAGGCACTGGGTGACCCGGGGGTTGTAAAAATAAGGGCACGGGGGAATCGCAGGGCGATTCTGCATGCTCTTCTTCGCGACCGCGGGGGGTCTGCGCTCCACGAGCTCCCGAATCACAAGGACATAGCGACGGGAGAACCGAGACTGACAGCGTATTTAAGCATTTTATTTGTGTAACCTGCTATTTGTTTGATACGTGAATGACCGAAGTGCTCAGGTTGTTTTTCTTTTACAGGTAAATTCCCGGGTAGCTAAATTAAGGGAAAGAGACATCTCGCCGGCGTCGACGCTCACTGCTTGGCCATACCAATGACATATTAATTTTGCTGTAATAAAGGTTTTTAATAAATAAAATATTTTAGCCCACCATTTTGGTTCAATAAATTAAAATTGGGGGTTATACATGTAACATGAAAAACACTCATAATGTGTTGTTCAGTACACTCCTGTACACGTCTAGGCATCGATGAAATTAGATGGTCAAAATCTGCACCTCGTTCCAACCAACTTGAACTTCGTTGATTAACAACGGGATGGCTACAGCAAAAAATTAATGCCTGCTTATTGGAGAAAGTCTATAGTTCGGTGAACAATATGTGGACGTGCATTGCCTTGCTGAAAAGAATGTGTGAAGGGCCATGTGGATTAGGTAGTAAAGTAGTTTGTAGTACATCATCAACATAACACTCAGCTGTCATAGTGCATCGAATAACAGAAGCCCAAGTTGACCAGTTGGTCTTCCTCGTGTTCCTCTACCTTCTTCGGTTCACACACGATGCATTACCATCATTGCGGTATAATTAACACGACGACCAATTTCACTATAGTACAAACCGATAGGCAACAATTCTACTCTTGTCTACGTCACTAACACGGTGATAATTTTGACGTCTTCGAATTCTAGGCATCTTGCTATGCTTAACATTTGCAGACGGCCTCGCAATAACTAAACATTTCTATATTAGCTCTCACGAACATGTATCTCTTGGCAGAAAAGTAAGAGTACTTTTTTCCGCGAAAAACTGTCAATGAAAGAAAGCTGCCATTCTTATCATAGCATACTTTAAATATAGTCATTTTGATGCAAAAAAGTGAAGTTGAATTAATTACTTCAAACACTTCTAATGTCACTGAGTATATTTTTTAAATAATTTTCATTGATTAGTAATCGAATTGCGTCAATTTGTTTAGCCTCTACATAGATGCTGTATTTTTAAATCCCCGCCTAGAGTTCATGAGAACTTGTTTTGCAATGCCTTTATTGTGTTAACTTGAAGATCAGTTTAAAGTTGAAGTGTACACTTACAGTTTATTGTATAAATTTAAGACATTCTGTAGAAGGCGATGTTCGTGGATAGAGATCACGTTTGATGAAAGTGTAGCGGCAGGAACTCAGTTGTCTCAATTACTGTCATAATTATTAATCGCCCGATGATGTAGCAGCAGATATGTTGTAATGAACCCGTTTTGATTAAAACTAGCTTCTTGCTAGAGACGCTGAGACGACTAATGGATAGATGCTGCTGTAGCTTCGATTATAGACAATTCACAAAGGATACAGTACATATATTGCTTAGATTGTTATGCCTAGAGATAACCTGTGCGAGTGGTTCTACAATAAATCTTTTCTATTACCAGCAACATTAGGTATCTAAATTATTTGTGCTGTGAAATCCTTTCCTATTGTGCTGCAAAACTTGACAATGCTGAATTAGACAGTCTTTCGACAACGAGCATAGTTTGTATAGGATTAATTAGTTTCTGATTCAATCGGTTGAGTCAAGCCTTCTACTTACATAGGTTAGAGCAACAGGAATAGGGTTATAATTTGATGGTAATTTACTAAGGCTTAATGGATATAGAGCTATTTCTACTACTAGTCTGCACAATGTCTGAAAAGTCAACCCAAAAAGCGAGTTCCAAAATAAGTTAATACAGGTTAGTGGAAAGAGGAAGTTCTATAAAAGTTTTGGCCATGGGTCATAATGCTTTGTTTTTCATGCTTTTAAAGAGGTTTTATGATTTGGTCGAATTTGCTGATAATAAGCACCTTATCTTTGTTGGTAGATCTAAATTAAATCTTCTTCAATACTGGCACCATGAGCTTCCTCAACCTGACGTGTACTTCAACCTTATTTTTGGTCATATACACAAGATTAAATGGGCACTTGACCTACAGCGAAATAAATAGAATTTTGATATGATAATGTTCCTTAAGGCTTTCCAGATATATTTCCATTTCCAACCGACTGACACAATTCTATGTCAAAAATATCAAGATCAATTGACGTTTGTGATGCAAATATTGAAAGCGACAACGAATTTTTTTATCACTTAGGGCAAAAAATATTCTACAGTCGTTGCAGAAAATTGTTTTCACTTGAGGCTGAAGCCTAAGATGGATTAAATTGGTTATACTCAGATGATTACATATGCTGAAAACAAAAGAAAAATTGCTGACAAAAACACAGGCGCAGTCTGAGTGTGTTCAAATGTGGCAATCGAATTTCTGTTAGCTTTGAGAAACTTGGTCTTATAGACGAAGATGGAAGAGATGATAGACACCGTGAAGTTAAATCGGAACACACTTTTCAAATCAGGAAAGTTAAGGGATGATCTCTAAATTCTACAAGGATTACTAGAGAGAACTGGAGAGCTGGCAAAACTAGAACACCGTATGATGACCATGTTTTAATATTGACACAGTTTGAAGTAGTACGACTTCCAAGCGCGATAGTTTAACTAAATTTAAACGAGATGCAACTATTTTTCAAACAGATATTCATACATAGTATTGGTATGGATATCGGGATACTGGAGATGCAAGTATATTAAGATGCCCAATGGTCTTGTAAAGAAAGGATCACAAATCATTAATCCAAAGCTAACTTGAATGGTGGCCAAGCCTAAAGGAGGAAAAAGGAGGGAGCAATAGCGTTTTTATAAAAGGAAGACCAGGTCTTTTATACCTTGGCCAGAATGTGTGCTGCATACATATGTGTGTTATCCTAAAGCACAAAACCAACACATATTTAATGAAGACACTAAACTTATAAAAATTGTGTATCAGAATATTTTAGTACAGTTTATTTAGATCTGTAGGGACAGTATAACTTACAGCAATTGGAACATCTTGCATTATTATTCCATCTTGATGCTCCATCTCTTTCACACATATACACGCTTGTCAGTACATATTCTAATGTAATATGCATGTAGGGAGATCAAGAGATAACCGGCGCATCTACGGTGTGTTCGGCCTCGTTTCGCGTGCAATAATCTGAGATACTTTACGGCCGTCTACATGTCACGTTGATAACGGTAATCTTCTACAACGTATGTGGTCCGCTCGTAGTCGCCCTGTCGCACAGGGTCTTCTCCGCGTATTTGAGATTCTAGTTTAATACAAGCTGGAATTATTAATATTACCTTTACGCTAGTATGTAATATCTACCCACATATGTGTGCATATATTATACACACGGTCAGTATCTACTATGCATTGGAGAAGTATTAAATTGCATATGAAAGATGAAGCTTCGTCAGGATATGAATCGATACTTGTATTCGAGGTTGTTGTATATAAAATATACATACAATACAATGATGTTTGGACGTCCTTATACATACAGTGTATGATGTTATTCTCCGTCTACTTTTGGGTATTATAGTTGAAGCAGCAGGCGTTACAATATCTCATGCCCATCCAACGTAAGCTGTGGTTGGTTCAAGCTGTTCCAGAAGATAAGCCATGAATAATTGACCATCTACAGCTTGGTAACAGCAAAGACAGGAACAGCTATTCATGGTTAGTGCAGTACTTATAGGTCCAGATTTGGAAGAAGACGTCAACATGTGTAGTATACCTACCAATACTGATTTGGTACTCCTAGATCAGCTGGATGAATCTCTGTAAGAATTAAATTTCCTCACCTAATGTTTTAACCAAAGTCGATCTAGTGCTGTAGCGGTCCTTCCCATATAACTTGACTTCACTGTTAATAACGTAATTGTGGATTGTAGTTTAGTTGTTGACGAATTAGCTGTTCCATTCGTTAGGAAAACATATTTTGTGGCAAATCCATTGAATATCCCACAATTTCTGTGTTAATGTCATATTTAAATATCAAAAAATTCTGTATTTCAGCATGTTGAACCAAAATTTTGCTTAAATCGACTACTGTTAAGTTACTTCTACTGTCCAAGAGTACCTTAAGCATCAAGGAGTAAGCTTCTAATAGCTTTTTAAACAGTACTTATGGGGACACATGAGTATCTATTAGTTTACAATCATTCATGTTAAATTGTTTGATTGGGAGTACCTTAAAAATACATCTGCTGATCGCGTCTCACCTCCCTTTTCTTCTTATTTAATTTCGCAGCAATTTGAAAAAATTAAGCATAATTGCTTTTTAATGCATTTCCGTATCGACTGCTTTGCTCCAAACTATACAGATATTTAAGCAATTTCCAAAGTTGGTTGCATGTTCTTTTTGACGAATTCAGGTGAATGTTTTTATTGGGATCTCTCTCTAAGGGTGCGATCTTAGAAAACACTTGAGCTATGTCCAAATTATATTCAGAAGCAGAAACCAATAGATTATACATAAAACAATACTTAGCCACAGGTGAGGCCGGTCTCTTCATGGTCAGTTCCTGTCAATTTTGTACAAGACTTGATCACCAGCCGAGCTGTATGCTTGTTTCTTATACCATCTGCATCTCTTTAAGTTTGCACGTTTTGATAACCTACTTGGAATTATGCGATTTCTTTTCTGGAGATGAATCCACTGACTCATGGGTTGAATGACAGCGCTATATATTCCTATCAGAACTAGGTAAAGCTTTATCATTTAAGACTTTCCAATCCTACTTGAATTTACGGTTTTCTCTCTGTTTCGCTTGTTTTTATACCAATCTTTGACTCTATGCAGAATGATTGACAAAAGTCTACATCGTGTGACTTGTTGGTTTTCTATGTACTGGAGGGGGTAACAATTAATCGTCGCTATCAACAAAATTTTGTTATTGTTGAAAAAATAAAGAACCTTATTTTTCGGTGTGCGAAAAAGTTAGCAAAATTCCAGACTTGATACAGTTTAAACAAATCATTTTGGAACGTAATCTTATGGCAAGTGCAAAATACCACTAGTACACTCATCGCTAACTGATATGCCTACTTCTTCTATGTAGGTCTCCACAGAGACATATCAGTCTTATATATTCAGGAGTTTTGGTAAGATATCACTATTTCCTTTTCGCAATTTTGGCTTATGGTGACGGCCTTGTTTAACCATTTCTAAAAGTAATGTTTTGGAAGGTTTGGAAGACTGAACTTTACCTGTAACCACGATGCAATTAGGTTGAATATACTTGTGTGCAGTGAAGTTGATAGTTGGGTTTGAAAATCAGTAGCCATCAAAATCTGATCATAGTCTGCTGTTTTAACTTTTTTGAGTTGCTATAGTAGGCTTCTTTTTCAAGAGATGTCATCGCTGTAATGATTTGAGATTTTTGTCCTATTGACAGGAGGAATTCCTCCTCTTATGAAACCGTCCTTCATTACTTCAGCATAAGTTCTCCAAATATTTCCTACACATTTTGAAAATAATGGTAATTTAAGACCAATCTCTGATCGTTACCAAATTACTGACTAAACATGTCATAATCTTTGAAAACTGTAAAAGGAGTTTGTTTGAAGATGCGATTTGTGAAGATTCCAAATTCTCCAAATTCTTTAGGAAGCTCAAAATACCTGCAAATAATTAAACCGCCAGTGGCTCTTCTTGAAAATTCGACATTTTGATGCTTTTTAATATTTAAATGATACTTTTCCCTAGAACAAAGAAACCAGTCCTCCCCTAGTGCTGGACTTTTAAATGAAGTTGGGAGATTATTAATTTGACAACAATTTACTCAGTTAATACGTTTTAAACAGCAAATTTATTGTGATTAGTATATAAGTAAACAAAAGAATAAATACTTTGCAAACGATGCTTCCATAAATTATATTTTCGATTCCCCGGTGTTTCTAATTTTAGACAAAGAACATCAGACCCTATTCAAAATACTCCACGTGGTCTAAGCGCCTTATATTGGCGCAATCAAACTGCTGGATTGTAGCGTATATATGTAGGAAATTCAATCGGATTGATTCGAGGAATGGAATAGGTACCTCGATACGGTACTACTGTAGTGTGTCCGTGAGGAACACGAATCTATTTCTTTTTTGCTATATTTTCTCTCTTCCTTCTTTGCTATATTATTTATATAATAACATCATATCCAGTTCGGTTTCGGTTTCGTTACCGGGATACGTTTGCTCTTAGGTTAAATAACCTCGGATTAAGTTACAAGTTTCGTCCTGAACAAATTACAGCTGTCCGAAGGCAGCACGGATACGGTGCGTGTCTGTGTCAGGGGATTTATTTCCTTAAGAATCTTGTTACAAAGTGTTACTGCCATGCTTGCTAATTACAATGAAACTGTTATTAATTAGCTCGTTGTAAATTAAGATGTGTACACTCGTATGTAGTTGCGGAAGATCTTGAAGGGAGTAGAAAGAAATTTGATATATCCACTGCAAGAGGCCGCCGTATATTCGGAATACAATCTGAAACGATAATCAATTTCTGATAATAAAGTATTAGGTGTCAGGACTTCATACTACATTTTTGACAGTCAATTATTTTAGACGTTACCTGACTTGGTTGAGTGATATTATATGTAATACCTAGGCGTTACGTCCTAATTATAATGTATACAGGCAACTTATTGTTAGTAATGGAACTATGTTGTTACCAAATCCAGATGTTGCAGTCCTCCTCAACAAATTTATCCACACCGGTATTTTATTTGCTGAACGGGTTATGACGTAAAGGATGGTGATGTTTGGTGGTGGTGATCTACGCACCTTAGCCACTTTTGGCATCCTAACTACCGAATTGCAAGAGAGAGAGATCTCCCCATGTTTATCAGCCCAGATAATAATCTGTATTGACTATTAATCCAGATTGCTCTAATGATGCTTTAATTTGGGAGAATCTTGGACACTTTAAAATAAATATGGTTCAAGTCTTCAAATTGGAAACCTCATTTCCAGATCGGAAAATCAACAAATTTGTTAAAGTTATAGGTGTTGAAGGCCCCTGACTTCTATTTTCTTCTCCTTCTCTCAACCACTGACTCCAATTTTCTCTATCTCTTCTTTCAATCGTTGGTACCATTGTCGCAGCCACCTACTTCTCTGGGACTAAATCTTATATCCTATTGTTGGTTTGGTAAACCTGGTCTTCACTTCCGTATCTGTTAGCATTCTT
The DNA here is from genome assembly GCA_004785975.1 of Popillia japonica. NCBI lineage: Eukaryota > Metazoa > Arthropoda > Insecta > Coleoptera > Scarabaeidae > Popillia > Popillia japonica. The sequence goes on from ML218811.1 coordinate 20,814, forward strand.
CACTAGCCATGCCGATATCTAACTCCTCCAAATATCTTTCTTAAGACCTTTTGTTCTCAAATTTCTAATTTATTTTTGCGAGCTCTAGTAATTGTCCAGGTTCCAAATGCGTACAAAACCTGAAGGCGTATAACTGTTTCGTAAATTCGTATTTAACACTTTAACACTTTTGATAATAACCCCAATGCTCTGTTATCTATTAATATTCTCTGGTCTATCTTTACACCTTCTTGGTCTTCAAGAAGATCGCCAATCAGAAAGTAGTGTGTACTGTCTAAAGACTGGCTAAAGACAAAACATCGAGACCGAGCACTTTTTCAAAGTTAGAGATATTCAAAGTAGATACTTCTTTTGCCAGTCTATCCATCGTCTCGTTAGCACTATCACAGTGACTTTTTACACAATAGAATTTTATCATTGTTCCCAGGCTTTGAGGCACTTTTTGCGTAAAGATAGCGAACCTTACTATAGTGTGTAAACAATATTTTATGTGTTTTAGGTCTAGTGTTCAAAACATGAACACTTAATCGTACAACCATAGAAGCATTTTCTCGGCAACTGAAACGCATCTCTATCTGTTAAAAGGAACGAACTGTTTATACACAAATTATGAACTTAAATAGTAACTTTGGAGACAAAAATTTATGCTGGTCAATTTTTGGAATACCTGCTACCTACTACCAAATATTTTGTTAAGATTTATTACGTCAAGACAAGACATACAATACATCGGTGTAGTTATTTAGTTAGGATTTGTTTGTGCTATTTTTTTTCTGCGTTTTGTGGCATTATTATCAATGTGTATGTCATTTTTCTTATGAGGAATATATATCTGTCTTCACTATCTCTGGACTATCTATCCAGACTATGCTTTGCATTTAATATATTGATGTAACATCAACAAAATATCGCTCTACGTTTTCTTTATTTTGAAATTGTTTGTAAAGGCAAGATTTCAGATAAATTTAAACGTTTGACATCAACTCCATGAGAAGCGTGAAGTTTGACCATTTTGACAACAATTTTTCAGGTGTACGAACCAAGCTTCAAAATCCACTATACAAAAATATTTGGTATAAATGAATTTCCTGGAAAAACGTTGTGTATTTCTCGTCAAGTATGACATTTCATTTAGTGCGAATCGCTACAATTTCATTTAATTCGTTTTTAGTAAATAGCGTTTTTATACATATGTACATATAAAAAATCTATTATAAAAATATTTGTTTTCATAAATAAAATCCAGCTGTACCATATATGTACGAATAAATTGGAAATGTTTGTCTATTATGAGATTTAAATATATAAGCGAAGCGTCAAAACTAAAAAAATATCGTTTTAAAATATTTCACGCTTATGTTCAGTAAATCTTCTATACACACAAAATGTTTATAAATTTGTATGGATTTCGAAATATATACATCTGTTTGCGTTGTGGAATTTAACATTACCTTTTATACGAATTTCTAATATGCTGGAATAATTAAAATAGTAATGGAATAATCAAAGTCCATGTCAGTTTTGAGCGAGCCACCAACGATGACTGGCATAAATAAATGAATTCTAATATTGTTAGTCGATACTAGATTTATGTTATACATATTTGCGTGAGTCAAAATAGTGCCTATGTATGTATGTACAGACACTTACAGTAATTTTAATATCTTCAGAGGCAACATAAAAGTAGGCTGAATACATTTGTGTTTTGGTTTGCAAAAATTAACAATTCATACACAAATTCGGATATGTTTTCCAATTCCATTAATCTTATATTCAGCCAATGCCACTGTATGGCTCATTATGTCGACATTCCGTATAATATAGCCCCCTATCTTATGGAAGATGTCCCATAGTGCTTTTTATCGGCATCTCTCGTATTTTATAACCTGCTGTAGACAAGCAAACAGAAACGGCACATTACCCATGTCTACCCTACAGCAAAGCTAAGAGGCAAAAATTTTTGAAGCAAAACCAGCTTTGAAGTTTAGTTTGGCTGTTATTGGATAATATTAATATTTTCTTGTATTATTGTTGTATAATTTTATAATGCACTTAACCATCCTCTCCTTCCATAGTTTAAAACTGTTCAATCAGTTGTCTTTGGGGATACTATAAAAAAAATTAACGGCGATGTCAATCTCTTCTTCTGACTGGAACTGTTTCACCTGACTCAACTGTTTTTAAGCTCATAAAATAGCCAGAAGTTACACTTTTAGCGGTAACTGTCTTCTGATCTTTTAATGTAATTGCGGCCACCAAATCCTTACTTCTAAAAAATACTGCGTATATAACTTCACTATCTTAGGGCTTTCCTCATCTTCAAGTATCCAAACTCGGATTTCCTGGCGAGTGGGTACATTAAAAGTTGATATGTACGTTTCATCGTCAGTTCAATTCTAGAAATAATTTGATGGCCTCCAGCATTCAACATATCTAAAGTTTGTTGGCAAATTCTAACACGTTCTGCTTTTTGTAAATCTGTCAGATGATGGGGCACAAACCCAGTTACAACTTTTTTCAAGTGTAAATGATCGTGCAATATTGATCTCACTTGTGAGGATCCAATCTTGAGATTGGACTCTATCATTTAATAGGTAATGCGGTTGTCCTCTTCCACTATCTTCTCCACAGCAGCAATGTTTTTGGGATTAAAGCAGTTAAAGAAGGGCTAGCTCTTTTTCTGTGTACCACAGGTTGCAACCTCTTTATACGATCTATAAACAGTAGCCGATCATGGCGCAAAATATCCAAATGCCGACTAATTTTTTCTCCCACTCATACATGCTCAAGACTTTTTTTGATAGCATAGTAAATCATTGTCCTGATAATTTCATTTTTTCAACGACTTATTCTATGGACTATTTCTAAGAATCTATTCAACCGAATTGCAGAAACAAAACTGCAATTGGCAGAAAATAATGCACTATTTAAGAAACAATTATTTGTTTTGACTAGATTAATCAAACCTCAATAATCGCAGCTTATCACTCGTATAAAAACATATTTACTCACGCCATATTACCGGAAGAACTACTCCAGTACGCAATACCGCTTGAAAGCTACTGTAGTTGTAGTTGCCACAGATAAAAGGACAAGATGAAGTCCTAAGCATGTTCAACAACAGGTGGATTACACGGCTTGATCTTTATAATTATCCAGTTAACTCAATCTTACACTTGTCAAACTACTCAATTAGAAGTTATATCAAAGGCCAGAGCTATGAGACGCATAAGAACAGGGTTGAATAGATTGTTTTACAAAAAATTTTGAAAATAATAACAGACGATGTTGCTACATGTACTGATTGCATATGGAATTATTTATGATTAATGTAGATACTAATTGTTAAGTAGTATAGAAGGTTTACAAGAAATTTCTTTATAGTTGGATGTTGGACTTTTTTGGGAACTTGGTGTACCTGTGACCAAAACTTCATTCTAAAAGTTTAATTATACCAAACTTCTGTAAATTTTTCTAACAGGAAGGGATAATAAGTATCTAAGAAAAACATATCTCAACTTATCCAGTTAGTATATACTTATATTTTTAGGACCTTTTTGTACTTGTCTTATGTTCCTGATACTGTCTCGTAAGTGAATTTTATCAAATTAAGCTCTTGAATAGAATATTTTTGCCACGTTTTTCCCTAGTCCTTGAGCAGAATCGTTAGAGCTTGACAAAAAATATATTGATATAGGGATCATTATTCTTATGATTATAAAGTTACATTTAAAAAATATCTTAGTTTGTCCACGATACTGTAAACATAATGTCACTGAATTTCTTTGTCTGTAGATAATTTTGTTGATAGGCATGGCTAGTTGTTTATTAATTGACAAGAATAAAATGTCAATTTTATTCCACCGAAGAAGTTGTTTAACGAAAGCCTATTAAATTGTAAAGGTTTTGGAATAAATTGATCTATATGTCACTGAATTTCTTTGTCTGTAGATAACTTTGTTGATAGGCATGGCTAGTTGTTTATTAATTGACAAGAATAAAATGTCAATTTTATTCCACTGAAGAATTTGTATAACGAAAGCCTATTAAATTGTAAAGGTTCTGGAATAAATTGATCTTTAATCAAATTAGAAGTGTTACAATTGACCTGGAAATGGAAAAAAAAGATAATTATTCATTTAGGTACATTGGTAAGTAGATCCTTTGCTCATATTTTTAGCCAACCCAATATGTCTTGAAAATCAATAGAAATATTATCACTCTGATGTGTTCATTGAGGGTCACGATTTCCCGGTACGGGGATTCATTTGTTTCCTGAGCTAAACTTGACGAAATAGTGGTAGTGCAGTGATAGCTTGATGCTGTTAAAGTCGGATTTGAAGTGTGAGTAAATTATTCTAAATATAGTTGAGTCTGGTGGTGAAGTGGTTGCAGATATGAAAAATTTGAATGGCAGATTATTTCTGTTGAAAGGCTGATTGTACGGATACATCAGTAATAGCAATTTGAGTGTTTTGTGATATTTAACAGAGTTCATGATATTGAAAAAAAAAATGTTTTTGATAAGTGGAAAGAGCGGAATCATCCAAAACCAGTTAACACTATTTAATAGATAGAGGATATGTTTGATGGCTAATTCGACTACACTACATTACTTACGGTAATCACTCACAATCAGACAAAAATTATTTTGCTATGGTCGAGCACCATACTATCAAGTGGCTGCATTTTATGAGTGGTGTGTGGCTGGTAGGACATTTGCCTCCATTGAACACTGTTTCAAGTAAGCAAGAAGTATAATTTTTGTTGTTGAAATGAGGAGTTAAGGTAGTTTTTACGTTTTTAGTATTAAAGATAATAAATCAAAGAGGGCTTAGAGATATTGTACCTTTTTCTAGTTTCTCAAAAGTTAAAACGGCGCAAAGAAACACAATTATGCTGATATGGGCACCTGGTTATGAGGATGTGGAGGTAGGAAGGCTACCTACTGATGGTCTTCGATTTTCAACACACTATCGGCTAGTCGCAACTCATCGCACCGCTGCAGGCAGGTCGCATGTTTAAGTTTATGTTGAAATAATATAATTACAACCGTCTCCGGTTGGATGTGGTCTCCCGGAAAACATGTCGGTTGAATATTTCGGTCTGCCTTGCGTTCTTTACTCACTGTAAGACTGTATTGTATTGTATTGTAAAAGGAAAGGTCGTGCAGGTTCCATAACCTCTCCTCACGGCGACCTACTGTACTATTGCATGTGAATATCCTACTCCTTTAGTACCCTTCTACCCTTCTAATCCGATGTTCTTAACGAATGGCGAGACCATAATCTGTTCAGTCGCCTATCCTAGATGCTGAAACCTTCGCCGGCACAGTGCTTCGTACTCGCAAAGTATGTGTTCAGCTGTTTCAGATCCCAGTACGCAAAAACGACGTGTCTTTATCAGCTTTGCCCAACTGTCTGAGGTGGTAATTTAGAGGGCAATGACCAGTAAGTAGGTCCATGAGGGTCCTTAAGTCTGATTTTCTTAGATCAAGAAGTTTTCTATTACTATTTGGCGAGTAGGTGATAAATTTCTTCGCTTGTCTGGGTGTTTTTCTCCAGAGAGGCAAGTCTTTAAGTTCCTTTTTTAGCTAGTGTTTTGATACGCCAAAGAAGGATTCGGGTACAATGAAGTGCATGTCTGGGCAGTTGCGTCACATTCATTAGATATTCCCCAGACCAACTTAGACTCAAACCTGTGAGTGGCTAGAGCTTTCAGAGCGGTTTGGCTATCGGTACATACATATATATGTAGATATTGGTATCCTTGGTAGCCTTTGCTGTACGACTGTAAAGGTGTATCCAACATCTTTTTTTGAAGATGATCTTTTTATATGAAGATGTTTCCCACGATAATATAAATAAGTAACTTCAACAACTTCTTCAATGTCCATCCTGTGCAATATTTATAGAAGCATTAATCATTGCGGTGGACTGCAATGCAACTGCGACAGTACCGCTAGCCGGAGTACGGCCTAATTGCACTCCTAACAGGCGCATTTAGAACCAGCTGATGTTGCAGACTCCAAGAAGATCCCAAACGTCTTTAGAACTTTATCGATCTTATTGGTACGACACAGCAGAGGTAATTATTGCTCTAATATAATTTGGATTTTATTATTTAACAGATTTGAACAGACAAATTTGATCCTTCTTACTTTGAATCTCACCTAACGTTACTTAATTAAAATCTGAAATTAAATCTCAAGCAGATATTGAAAATACGTTCAATTTGGGTAAATTTTTATTTAAATTAAAATTCCAATTAAAACGTCCATGGAACATTGTTCGTGCGACAGTTACTATCTCCTGAATTGCACCCAATTACTATTTGAGTGTGTGTAACTTGCTATCGCGCGTTAGGAAGTAAACCAAAAAAATAAACCTGGTAGCGATAAATCCTAGTGGCCCTGTATCGATCTATTTGTTTATTTTACGAGTCAATTACGCCCAAATCGAAAACCATTTAACTGCAGTACAGTTACTGGATTAGCGAAATCAATTCCGTTTTGACCCTGCCCCAATACGATAGGTAGTAGCTTGGGCAA
>SMLS01069354.1:0-78748 GCA_004785975.1 Popillia japonica
AAAAAATCTGGAAAGAAGATATATAAATAAGCTGTGTAACATGTCTACAGTCGATAGTATTCTTTTGTTTGCGAAAGTGTTCTATTTTGTATTTTAAACAGTATTGAAAATGTGCCCTGGGTGCGATGAAGAATACGAAATGATTAACCGCAGAAGATAATAAGTGTCATCAAGATAAAAAAAGAGTTTGTTTAGAAATTCAGGCTAAACAAATAGTTTTTCCAAAATATAAGTTCAAATCAAGAATTCACATTTAAGTGATAATGACGCAATGAGTTTTGAAAATTTCGGAGGAGAAGATTAATTTAAAATTCAACGTTATAATATAATTCGCACTTGTTGTTTTTATTTTCACGTCAATTCTTTATATTATTGTTTCATTACATAACGTTTATACATTTTTCAAATTATCTACCTTAATATTACGTATGTATTAGCAAATTTTAAGTTTTGAGCAAATTGTAACAGTGCAAACCAATTTCAAAATTCATCTAATATCATGTTTTAAATAATCGTATTTTAGTCCCTTATCTATTTTTGTGCTTACGTTATATTATTGTAATGTGTACAACATACAATGTGCTATATGTATGTACAGTCATGGACAGATAGAATGTCCGGGAGTACGTAGTGCAGGCTGCGCTCCTGATACAATTCGCTTGACGGCACAATCGATATTGTATCAGGAGCGCAACATGCACTCCGTATACCCGGACATTCTATCTGTCCATGATAGTACCTAATATAGAATTAAAATTACTTCTTAATACTCCTCTGCTTTACATCCCGATATTATAATAGGTGTTTGTGTATCCTATACGCTCACAGCAGGGTGCCTCATTAAAGTATTTGCAAGCCCTGAAGCAATTTTTCTTATAATGTGCAACGAACTATACATGTATTTCGTTTTATGGAAATATTATCTTCTTCAGCTTCTATTTGAATCACTATTTTCGGTAAAATACTAATTATTTTACATTTCTATTTTCTAATGTCGAATTGACGTCTGATACAATCAATACATTTACACTAGGTCGGCTCAATTCCAAGTCTATTGCGAAATATCTTTAGCATTATTCACCATTTATATTTCCCATAAAATTTCATTTCAATTTAACTATAGCTACTTAAAACGTAAATAGCTTGAATTGTTGTCACATTTCCAAAATTTGTCCACGCGAAACAAACACTTCCTCGAGTATTTAGCACTAAATTTATAGTTTTGTCTCCTTTGTCATATTTGGTGTTTTTTTTTGTGAATGATAGTTATACATTATTATATTCTAACTGGGTTAATCGCAATTTGACCTGAAGCTGAAAACTTTGATGTATCTGCTACTACTAACATCTTCAGTAATAAAATTAAACTTAACCTAAAAAATGGTTATTAATAATTATACGCTTTTCTATAGAGTACTCGTATAGTAATTAATGCATGTCTTGTTAATTATATTTGGAACAACAAAGATGATTAATATCATTTTAACGGAAAACAGTAATGAAAATGTTTAGCTGAAATAGTTGTAGAAGTAGTCTACAATTTCTTGAATTGATGACTTTTTGAAAACAAAATGCTGGACACTCTTCTCAGTATTTGTTACTGAAATATTTCTGTAGTATTTCGATTACACTAATGAAATTTTTACCAAGATACATATATATGTATTTTGCAATATTTTTAGCATAAAATCTATTTTTGTAAATAACTTAATCTTAAAAGTCGTGGGTCTTACAAAACAGTATCAGTAGCAATGATAAGTAGGAATAAAAACAATGATATTGATGTTTATTAGTATGTACTAAGTAATAGGTCTATGTTCGTTGTCAATAACAAGGAATTCAAAACAAGGATAACTATTTTAGTATTTATGAGTAACACTATTGAATTTTTTTAATTGATTCTTTAAATCTACATACATACATACCTATATGTTATATTTGAGTGACAAAATACGATTTCCACGTTCGCTTATCAAAAATATATATAAATGCTTAAAAAAATTTCTTTGCAAAATTCTTATTACCGACAAATTGTATGTAAGGCTGTCATATCGTGTGTGTGTGTGTGTCATACGTTACTTACTCCTGCATATGAACTTGCACTTGCATGGGCACGCTTTTGCCAGGGTGATGATACTAGGTGACAAAGCGATAGTGACGAATGTAGACGTTGTCTTAATGATTGATCGTGAATGTTTGGAACATGTTCCATTATCAGGCGACAAGTTCTAATTTCGTAATCCGCCACAAATGAATACAAAAAAAGTTGATAATTTATATTAAACATACTTCTTTATAAAATCGTCAAGTTTATTCTGTTTACATTGTCTACTAATGTTCTTCATTATTTAATATATTACATATATTTAAAATTAATTATTATTAAAGTTTTTCCGTCAGAAGGTTAAGGAAATATTTGATTTAAGGAACAATAATTATTCATTATGCAGTAAGAAATAGAAGTTGCATATAAAGTCAATATTTTGTATTGTAATATATGTAAATATGATGATAAATGGTATTTATAATAAACTAAACGTTTTTGGAAATAACAATTAAATATCATACACCGCATACTCAAACAAATATACATCCAGCAAAGGCTTGGATACTTTCCATTGTTCGCGCAACCAATTTGCGGAATAGAGCTGCTTATCTTCACTTGCAATATACCTTTGCAATGAATAGTAGCGAAACCTGAATGAAATAGGACTATATTCAGCAGCAATCACTCTAATCGTAGGAGTTACAGCTTATCCAGGTTTATATAAATTCCTATACCTACTATTTTACACCGAAAAGGTTGGATCGTAATCTCACCTAATCCATATTTAATAATACTTGCGAAAAGCGTACTCATATTACGTTTATTTTAAGGATACTTAATTAAATTAGAAATCTCTAGGCATTAGAGTTCTAAGTACATATATATTTCATTACGCATTGTAAACATACATATCTACGTTGTGTACGTATACAGAATCAATTCATAATAGTTTAAGATTTCTCAAAAACAAAACAATCAAATTCTTTTTATTACTTAAGAGTATTTTAAATTTAAACCTTGCCTCTAAAACCGTACCTTTTTTGATTGTTTTCATTTTTGTAAGAACATTGATTACTATATACAAGCTATTACAAAAAAAAACTAATGTCTATAAAATTAATGCATGTGCAGTTTTGAAGTTTCAGATAATTAGAAAAGTGCATTGTATCAAATGCAGTATTATGTATTCTACAAAAAAGCAGGTGTTCATAAAAATTTCCAAACGTCTAGTTGAAACGCTAATCACTTATTGTCGTGTTGCTTTGTTTAGTAATTTTCTCCCACGCTCCAGGCGTCATCAGCTATATTCAAATTGCATTAAAAATGTTAGGAATTACACCTCGTTCACTGTTTCGGACTCGTGATACATCCATATCCTAGCAATTTTACAAAATAAGATTTATTATGTTTTTCAAAGTAATTTTGAAGTTGTCACAGTTAAATACAGAACAATAAATACATACTGCTCCTAGTTTTAAACATATGTACTATGCAAGAGAACTATAAAAAAGGCCACTGTTTGATAAAGTTTGTAGTACTAATTCAGTCTATAGTACTAATTCACTATAACATAGCTGGGGATTTACTTAAAAGATCTATGTATGTACATATATATTTTTTAGCAAGCAATTATTTCTTACAAAATTTGAAATTGTTATCTTTCTCCTTCATTCTTTCTATGGCATTTTTCCCATAAATTATTACATATTACCTTTGGCATGATTTAGATTCAATTTATGGTGTGTCCAAATGTACTTTCTGAGAAAATGATTACATTTGGACATAACACGAATTTAGCATTTATACCAATTTTTTGAATTTCATTTAATGTCGAGCTTGAAAACAAAACCACAACAATCAGTTTTCAGCAAACTATTTTTGGAACCATTATTTGGACGTTCATCAGGTTCATCATGTTAGTGTTGAATGTTGACCACTCCATGGGAGGTCAATATAAACTAAGTTATCGCTACTTGAAAAACGTTTTGCAAAATATTGTATATAGCTGTCGATCTTAGGTTTGGATCAAAAATAAGTAGAATGGTATTAGAAATAAGAGTGTGTTTCTCCTAAAGAACAATTGAACAGAGGACAAATCTGATGGGGGGAAAAAAACCTAAGTTGCAAAAAATCTCAAACCATCAAGACACATGATATATTGTGCACAACTATGAACGAATTCAGTGTCTTAAGTGCTTTCAAATTAACATTTGAAGTGGAACATAAATCGGATGAAGGAAATAAGTCCATAAACTATCCTGAAAACGTAAAACAAATTCTTACGCGAAAAACCCTACAGAAAAACATTCAGAGATAACGATTTCTCAAGGAGGAAATGAAAGTACTCTTTTTCTAATTGAATATTTTTACTGTTAAACTTGTTAAAGTTAGTTCTTTGTCGTCAATTAATCGCGTACTTAAATAGGGAAGCAGAAAACTAAGCACACTCATGAATTTCCCCATATCGCACAGTTCTACTTTACCTATCTTATCTCTAGCCGCATAGATTACTCTATGTTTACGTATCTGTATTTACAACAAAAATACCTGCATACAAAATAATGCGCACCTGTAGAATTCTGTATTTCCGCGGATTTCACCTCATTTCAACAAGTTTTTTCTCACTTGAACACACGCGAAATTTATTTAACTCAACCGGCAATAAATTCCGAACTGCACGCTCAAAAATTTTCCTGTGGCCCCCTTTATGTTCAGCATACACCACCGAGAGAGGAACTCGCGAGCAATTGAGATCGCTGCAGATAACGCTCAGGTCTGGAGCCGGACTACGCGTTTAGCCCACCTTAGCGTTCTGTTATCAGCGAAAACTGAATTGAACGTGCGCGCGTTTTAACGCGACTCGGATTACCAGCTTGCATCGTCAGCGACACCGGGAAAGAGAGAAAAAAAATTGACGGACTTGACGAAAATCCGAACGTGATGCGTGCGATTTATGACTGTGGGCGAAAACGTTTCAGGAAATATTACTTCGGAGACGGTCGTTTCGAAATGTAAATGCGAACGTATTTCGATAAGTATGCGGTTGAAATTGTTAGAGAAATATGCGGCTGATGATTGTACAAATCTTTCGTATTATGGTTCGTTTATGGAGCAATATTTGCGAGGAAATTTGCGTTTTTATGCTGGTTAAAAGCCGTCTGAATTGAACGTGCTTAATTCGGAGTATGTAATGACATAAATTGTTGACATTAATTTAGAATTTCCTAAGAATATGTTTATGTTTTATGATAAAACTCTAGTTTGAAGTGTAATTCATTGCGGCTTTGATGTATAATGATATCAAATTTTTGCTGAGAGAAATAATTAGATTCACTAAATTTTACCACCTAACAGTGGAGCAGTTTGATAAAATTCTCGGAAAATCTATGCACATAATGATGGTTGAGATTTTTTCATTGATGCGTTCGATACGTAGAGATTACCTTTCTAAGTTAATAGATTTTATGTAATCAATTAATTCTAAATTAATATGTTATTAATATATATCTGTTTGCTAAAATGAATGAAAAAATAATATCTGTATGTATAGTACCTACAGTCAATGGCGGCAGTGAAGCTTCATTTAGATCTGATTTCTCTGCAACAATAGATGAGTAGAGGAGCTCATCAGTCTGGAACAGTTTTCAAACCAGGAAACGTAGTGGGTCATTTATAGATTCTACACAAATTGAAGAAGAACGTTTATTGCTTAAACTTATGGTTACCTTAAAAACGACAGATAAACCGTCGAAACCTCGGATAATACACATAAAAAAATGACGAAAACAACCCAAGCAACAATGCTAATGCGATATTATCTATATTGGTAATGCCCCAATTTTTATGATTATGATTTGCTCACGTTATATCTTGAATCTTCAGTAAATATAACATAATTCGCAAATTTTTAAAGTCTGGATATGATACCTCTCTCTGAGTAACTAAAAGCATTTGCAATATGAAGGCAGTATATTTCTTGTATCGATTTTTACGCTAACAGCGAACAGTGCACGAGTCAAACACTAATTCGTATGGGGTAATAATTCTGTAACGAGTGAGAACAGGTTTGTTCGACAAAATTGCTTTTTCCAACAATTGACTGCCGCAGAAATATTGCAAATGAACGGATAACGTTGATTGGATTGGGGAAACTTTAATAAACATTGTAAGTTTAGTATTTATACCTTACAGGGCTGTAATCTCTGGAAATCGTGTTCGTTATGAAAGAGGTGGACATCGCCATAATTTGCGGCTATTGCTAGTAAATTTCATTCTTTTAGGTGGTTACTTTTCAGTTTGGCCAAACTTCCGATGATTACATCGATTGTACTGAATATGCGAAAAAAAAGCATGAAAGATAATTACAGGTTTTTAATTTAATCCGTTAGCGCTTGTGGTCCGATATATCAGATGGTGGTCAAATATTTTGCAACACAACCTTAAAGTTTTTATACACGCTTGACGATTCTTTTAAAGTTGTTTATCACGTGCCGCGGCAATTATTAGTGGTTATCTTATTGGAAAAGTGCATTTTAGGCGAAACGGATCATTGTGAATTAGAGCGTGAAGATATTCATGCTGCGGTAGCTATACACAGGCCTATGGACAACGCTGTGCTTGTAGATGTGTTCAGTGTGTAGGTGGGACTACATTCGTTTACTGTTACTGCTACGGATTTCCTACTTCTCACTTCACGAGAAGGTGTGTATTCTAACTGACCATAGGGATGTGATTTGTACTGTATACACTATACCACCTGAAGATGGAAACGATACTGACTGCGACACTGATATGTCTGATGAAGAACGTGATCAGAATCTCAACCATTTGGAACTAAAAATGTTAGCGAACACGTGCAAATTGCTAAAGCACGGTTCTAGTAGCGGGAGAGATGATGATATTGCTTTATGTACAATTTGATGAGAGCGATGACATACCTTTAGCCACGCTGCACAACCTAGAAAGCGCTAATAAGAAAAAAACTCAAATCTCTAAACGTAACAGTGAACGAAATGTCTTTTTTTTTTGGTGGGTACTTTTATCAGGATCTGTATCTGAATAAAAGGATGTGTTGGTCGCCTTATAAACTTTCCAAAAATATTGCAAAACAGCATAAGGCTAAATAGATTCGAACAAATACTTCGAAATTTTCATATAAATAACAATAGTAAACTGGGCAACAATGATCGCCTGTATAAGCTTTGGCCTCTAATAATCGAACTAAAGAAGCAATTTAGTTATCACGAATGGGGATGTAGTGTCTCTTATAAATGATGCAGAAATTTGTTCCAACTGCGTATTCAAGTTTTATTTTGGCAAATATGTTTGTTCCTAGTCATTAATTGAATATTTGTCGCAAAATAACATCTGTGCAACGAGTACGATACAAGAAAATAAGAGAAAGTGCCCTCTGACAGATAAGAAAGCATTAAAGAAAATAAGAAGGGGTCCTATGTTTATAAAACGGACGCAGAGAATAAGTTGCCTTGTTAGATGGGAAGATAATACAGTAGTGACGGCTACCACAAACCTTTCGCCAATAAATGAAAGAGCATGGCTACAGATGGTCCAAGTAAAACAAAAGTAACGTACCTGTGGTTCAACCTCAAATATTTGCGAATTATAATAATGGTATGGGTGCTGTTGATAAAATAGACCAGTTAGTTGCTACCTACCTATCGCACCCGCGTTAGGCAAAGAAAATGGTGGTAGCCAATTCTTTGTTATTTATTGGATGTTAGTACAACGAATGCCTGGCTACTCATGAGAAAGGTTTCTCCTAACGAAAAGGAATCCTTGGCGTTGCTAAATTTTAGAAGAAGTATTGCTACTACATTACATACAATTCCAAGAAATATCCCACTAGAAAGTCGTTACGATAGTCAAGGTAATGGTCTGAGTATATTTCTACGGAATGTGTTTGGAGGCATTGCGGAGGGAAAAGTAAATTTATTTGTGGTAAATGCAAGATCAGATTACATCTAAACGCTTTGTTTCAAACAGTACCATATCCAGGATTGATGCAGGATTAGGCTATGGAATGCATACCTATAATCCGATATATCGGATTAACTATATTTTCTATTTTTAAAGCGAATGTTGTATTTTTGTTAGCTAACTATATTTTCAGAATAATAATAAACATCATGTGGAAGAAAGCGTTTTATTCTTCCTAATAAGCTCAATGCGCTAATGGGTTAATGAACAATTGGCAGAACATTATTTCCTTCATTAGTTGTAATACGTTAACGCCAGGATCAGCATTAGTTTCTAGCTATTTAAATACTAAAACGTCACGAATTATGTATCGCTTTGCAGCTCTTTTTTGTTTTTGCATAATTTGCCATCACTAATATTCCGATTATTTCACATTATGTATCCCTTTGATGTTTTTTTTATAATATCTGCTTTTATATTCTTGTTGTACGTTCTCACAGTTCGGTCTTTGTGCCAAATAATTGGCGGATTGATATCATGTTCATATCTTGTTTGTAAATTCTTCTAAGTCAATCCTATTTTTGGGCCGCATATAGAAATAACGTACCAGTGCTTGCTTGGATATGCTCCAAGATCACTGTCGTATAAAGTTTATCAATTGTTGATTATCAAAATTTGTTGTCATTCTCAGAATTTTCAAAATAGTCTTTATAACGTTTTTCCTTTCTTTTTCGTTTGATATAATCGGTAAGCTTGTGATAAACAACTAGTAATTGCTTAAAAATTTTAAATATTGGTTCACTTGAGACATGCTACCTGGTATTTTCATCACTTAACGTACTTGGTAGTAGTAGTAGTAGTAGTAAACTTTATTCATTAAAAGATGGTAAATAATAATACCGATATTATTTCCTAAATCTAAATCTTACAGATATTCTTAACATACGTAGAACAAAAACTTAAAAACTCTTAAATTGGTAGATTGTTTAGCTTCTTTGTCCATCTCATTATATAATTTTAGTCCCTTATAATACAGATTGTTCTGTGAGCATGATTTCTTAACCAATGGTAACCTAAACATATCTGCGTTTCTAATTGTCCTGTCATGAATGTCTTTAGTATAAACAATAAATTTACCCATACATACCGGCACCATATTGTGTACAATTTTATATATAAGTAAACTCGCTGTTTAACACTGAATCACTGTAATGTCTCCAGCATCATCACTATGCGAGTATAGCGATTACAGCCCAAAATGATCCGCAATGCCCTATTTTGTAGTTTTTGTAATCTATTTAAGTCTCCGTCATTTGCTAGAAACAAAACTGTAGCACAGTATTCAAAATGCAGAGCGATAATAGTCGTATATACCATAATTCTAACCCATAAACTTAATTTACTACTTATTCTCCCTAAGAAACCTATCTTTTTTGCTACTTTTTAACAATATAGTCTATGTAATTTTTAAATGAGAGCTTACAGTCAATAATAACACCAAGATACTTTATTTCAGAAACTAGTTCAATTACTGCATTATCAATTACAGTGTCCTTATCTGGGGAAACTACCGGCCTACTACTCATAATCATCGCTTTTGTCTTTAATAAATTTATCTTTCGCTTATTTAGTTTAAACCACTGCACAATCACCTTTAAGCTATCATTG
The DNA here is from genome assembly GCA_004785975.1 of Popillia japonica. NCBI lineage: Eukaryota > Metazoa > Arthropoda > Insecta > Coleoptera > Scarabaeidae > Popillia > Popillia japonica. The sequence continues at coordinate 9,653 of SMLS01069354.1, forward strand.
ATTTTGTTTACAGCAAGTAGAATGTCATCATCTGCAACACTTATCAAAGTGTCATCTGCAAACAAATTGATCCTACAATCACCACTCACACTTTCAATGTCATTAGTATACAATATAAACAACAATGGTCCAAGCACTAATCCTTGTGGCGCACCCGACTTTACTATTCTTGCCTCCGAATCTTTATTTCCATATCTAGTTATTTGATATCTGTCTGTCAGATAACTTTTTAACCAAGATAGAGCTGTGTCTTTTATTCCATACCTACTAAGTTTTTTGACTAATCTGTTTCTATCTATAGTTTCGAACGCTCTCTTCAAATCAAGAAAGACTGCAATAACTTTTTTACTCTTTTCTATTTATTCCTTCCATTCCGCTATTACCATATTTAGAGAGGTTTCACAAGAATGACCTGACTGAACATCAGAAAGTATTTCAATTTTTTCCAGAAAAGCTTTAAGTTGTTCTTTTGCTATATGCTCAATAACCTTTTCCAATGTCGGCAACATATTAATGGGCCTATACTCCTGGCATTTTTTGGTGTTATTTACTTTTGGAATCGGCTTTACAATAGCAGTCTTCCATATTGCAGGAAAAACTCCTTCTTGAAAGGATTCATTAATAATGCTTAACAAAGTGTTACCTATGATGGGTAGTGCGTCTCTTACCATATTTAGTTCAATACCGTCGGTTGTAGATTTGTTTTTCATTGAATTGATAACTTCAGTTAATTTTCTCATATTAATTGTCTGGAACTTGTCAAAAGAACTTCAAAAATTACATCTTACACTATTCAGGCTATTATCATCTTGCACAGTTTCAATACTATCGTGGATATTTTGTATACTATCTATGAAAAAGTTATTAAACTTAACAGCAATTTCTTTTAATTGTGTTTTTCTACCGTTTGGAAAGTCTATAAAATTAGGATATGTAATGCTTTTATTATCAACTAAGTTCTTTAATTTCTGCCACAACATTTTTTTGGTATCGCCTTTGGTGTTTGCAAGAACCATCAGATAATTAGTACATTCTATCATTTTCACATTAAAATTAAGAAAAATACAGGAGAACTTGTACAACTAAAACTAATTTCGGGTACATACTATAATTAGTTACTTGATTGGAAATTATAAATTTATGAAAAAACCTTATTTATCATTATACAAGATTTACCTATATAATTTTATGAAAAGAGTTGGACTGTATACATGATATTTACTTTTATTGATTCTATGCTTGTGATTGTTTGTGCATGATGTTTATTTAAAATTATATTCCGCGATGTATTGAACCATGTGGAATGGAGTATTGGCTCGTTAGTTCAACAATAAAATTATGACAATTCATGTGTAAATATGTAGTTTGAATTTTACAGAGAGAAGAGGAAAGCAAGTTTATTGATTATAGACAGCTTGTTTATTATTTGAAAGATTCTATCGATTGGAACCGATATCTCAACACACTTCTTCGTTCAAGAACTTTCTTATTGCACTTTCCGATTTATTATATTTGTTTTCTTAAAGCACAAATAATTTTCCTAATATAGAGGGTCAAAATTAAGACGATATTGGAGATGAAATTCTGTTTTTAAACCTATATATATATCTTTTCACGTTCTTTTCCCCACTACATATGTACAGACGTCGCATCATAAAGGGTTCCAACCTAGAATGGAAAGCCAGTATGATACTTTTACGTCGGACAATACGTTTCTAGCACGTGTAGGGCTTATCTATAGGAAAAGCAACAGAATGTCACATTCTGACATTTATACAAATGTCTATTATAGTAAACATTAGTAACAATAGTACAACAATAGTATACCTACTACATGATATAAAAATATTGGGTAGACTTTCGCCTTTAGGTTGGAAACCTTTATCATGCGACGTCTGTACATACATCGTTTCATTACATCTTATGGTACTCCCTTTTTTTGTAAATTTTTGCTTTTTAATAGTTTTACATATGCAGTCATATGTAATTGTTAGATTAAATTCATTTATTACAAAAAACGAGAACATAAATTTTTATTTTGGAGGGTTGCGTTTTGAAAAATCAAGTAAGGGTTCGACTATAACCAGAACTATTACAGTCACCAAATTTTTGTAATTGGTGGAAACATATGCAACCCTCTGTATAAAACACGATGGCACGAGCGGAGAAGTTGTTTAGTCTAATCGATTTTTTTATAATTGTAAGAGAAAATAATACAGTCCTGTTGAGTAGATTGATTAGAATGGATAAGGGGCTATAGAATTGTTGATCTCCATCTAGTTGCGTTCTTTGTATCATGGGCAGCCATTCAAATCAAAATAATTAATTACATTCCCTTAGCCGGAACATTTTACTGCTTCCCTTGATGTCCGCGTTCGTAATTCAATTGTATCACGCAGACTAGATCTCGTTTAATAAGAAAACAGATCTCATATCGGTAACATAACGAACTTAACGCTTACACGTGTACTTGTGTACATAACGTCAATGAAAAGAGGGTGCATATGCTAGCCGCAAGTCGATCTTTTTTTCTTTCATCTGGCTTTCTTTGGCCTGGTGATATTTGTTTAGAAGAAGAACCTGAGAAAACGAATAGCATATGTGCGCATGATATTATTGTCGGCCATCGAAATTTTCTTCTGGATTGTTAGTGGTGAAGAAGTCAAACAAGAACGCGTTATGTCTGAATATAAGATGTACAACAGACAGTGTGGTTTCCGAGAAGTGATTGTTTAAACATTAATTTTTCTGTTTGATTTACGTACATACATACATACGTACACATATTACGTTGTGTGGTACATTCGTTTATGTTACGAAAGCAAATAGGTTACGCCTCAAATAAGATATTTTTTCTTGTAAATGAATTCATAATATTTGCTTTGCTCTCCGAATAACTTGGCCGCAATATTTGTGAAGTAAAGATGTTTTTAAAAGAGTATTGAAACGAAAATACGACAATTTTATGTTGTAAAACAAAAGTTATAGGAAGCCATAAATTTGTAACTTGTTATTCTTTCTTGAATATGTTTGTGCAATTTCTTTTTGAGCTAGTATAGTGCCAACTACAGAGTAAGCAGTTACTGTACCTATTAAAAAAATTGAGTATAAACGTAATCCACAGTGATACTTTCTGTTTTAGAGAGCCTTAAGATTGATTTCATTATTAAAACATTTTTTTGAAATATATGTAGTTATACTAACAGCAATAGAATCGTAACAATAGAATTAGGCATCAAGATTTCATTCACCTTTGAAATATCATCGTTATCTCACACCCTACAATCTGCGCTATCAAGCTCATCTATAAAAAGTAATTTCTTAGCCTTCACACAGAAAATAATAGCGCATTGAAGTACATATGTACCCGTATCTGCCAACATTAACACATACATATCTAGATAAGATCTTAAGTTTTCTCTGTGCCGCAAGTAAAATTCTTCATCGCAACGTAGTACAGATAATTCAATTCAGCTTCGCGTTATTGTTTTATGTTTACTGTACCTATATAGTGTATGTATTTTTATTACCTTTTTTTTACTTATCTTATTTTTTTGATAGTTTTTCCAGCACTCCGATTGGAACAAAAATCAAATTTATTCCAAAACCTTTACAATAATCTGGTTTTCGTTACAACTTCGTCAGTGGAATAAAATTGACATTTATTTCGTGTCAAATTATAAATAAATAACTAACCATGCCCATCAACAAAATTATCTACAGACAAAGAAATTCAGTGATACATAGAATTATGTTTACAATATAGTGGACAATTTAACGTATGGAATTGTGGATATATTTTACTATTTTGTTTAGTGCCTGTGTTGTACATTTTATGTATTCGTTTTTTTATTAGTTTCTCGTAATATTCTTTTGGATACTAACTATTTTTGTCCAGAATTGATCTAAGTTAAATTCTCTTTCCTAAAATCAGGGCTAATTTAATAGCTTGGTCAACTAAACTATTAATTACGCTTTTTCTTAAATTTACAGACTTGTTTGAATAGTAGTTTAGGTATCTGTTGCTACTAGTATCTTTTATGTACCAGTTTGTTTTTATGTTCGTGTTATTATGTATCATTTTAACGAATTGGAGTGTTGTAATTGACCTATAAAAGTGGAAAAACTATCAAGAAAATAAGATATACCTATATAACAAAGAATATCATTTTCTTTTTTATCACAAAAGAGGCTGTATCCCATATCCCCTTATCCTTATTTTATGTATTAAAAAGGTAAGCTTTGCCAAATATGATGTAGCACATTTTTATTATTACTCACCTGTTTGAGGATTTCACATTTATATACAACATTAAAGTACATGTTTAAATATTTATTTAATACCAAAATATTCGTTTGTTTGACTTATATTAATTCTACAACTAACATTATATTTCTAGGTACATACATAAATATGACTAATGTTAGGTAAATTTAACCGTTTCTCTTTACATATAATCTCAATAAATTATCCTACAGTCTATACCAGATTCGGTTTTAGATTGCATGTAAATGGGAAATTACATATCAAGGTTGCAATTCATGCATATAACAAAATAATAACAGGCTGTATGCTGTGACAATAGCCTTAAGGATAATATTTATTTTGGCTCTTTAATGCATGTTGTGTACGCAATACCTTATAAATTAATTTTAAATTCTTAGTTTACTCCCATAGGTTTACTATATAAATGTCCTATTGAAATGCAGGTAGATTATGTAACTCTGTGTGAATCATAAGCAATGATAGTATTATGTATGAGTATCTTTAGTAATACGATGTTTGTAGTGGAAGGCTGTATAAACCGCTATTGGGTAGGCTAACTAAAAATTGTTCGATGCTGCTTTTCTAACAGGAACAGAAACATTCAACTTGGCTTTAAGATGCTAGAATAGTTATTTACATACCTTGTGTGTGAAAACAAAATTTCCAAGAAGACCGCGAATTTAAAGGCTTTATTAGACGTTCGCTGATAAGTACTGCTTGAATGTAAACTTCGTTTCTAACATCAAACTCTAGTACCACATATCAGATTTCCATGGCAGGACAATTCCGTTTCCTAGTGAATCGTAGAACGTTGCATTTGTGTTCCTTTATTTTTAGTCGCGAGTTTTGAAGTCTATGACATACCTTTGAAGTATTGCAAACATTCTTCTACTGAGATCTATTGAGAAAACTTTATAAACCTATAGGTAACGATAGCGATTGCAATATATCTTATTTTATTTCTTTTGATGTTTGTTACCTTATTTTTGTTCCCACTTACTTTTATTTTTTCGTTAAATTGCATGTATTTAAGCTATTGTGAATTTTAGTATAATTTATAACTTAGAAAATTTAGAATACAAAAAATATGTGCCCATATAAAAGTTAAAAAATATGGGCTGAAAATGGATCTATCGGAACATTTCTGACACAATGCGGTTGGCTAATAACACTCTTCGTCAAAACGATAAGATTAATACCACCTACGCAGCAATAAAGCAAAACAATGGAATAATATTACTATTTTCTTAATACCTACTACATCACCGCCAACTGTGTCGACACTGTAATCCAGTAAAATCGAGGCTTTTATTGCTAATAGCTTGCTATATATTTTTCCTGACTAACCAAGTGTTCCACTCGATTTATTTTTCTCTGTCAGGTTGATATGTGATCTAAATACCATGAATTACACCACACGAAACAAATATGCACACTTTGCGGGTCTGTAGTAATTTTTTATCGCCAACAATGTCTTAAATATGGATTATCAAGGAAATGATTCAGGCATTGATATGCAACTAATTGTAAGTCTAGAGAGGAGATTAAAGGATTAAACGATAAAATAGTAAACCCATTTCTATAATGCATTCAGATATTATAATGTGTTTCTTTTGTTTCAGGTATGTTACTTCCTTTTTTACGTAAGTATACATACAAGTACGTAATCGACTTTGTTTTGCGGTTTAATACTAATTAAGTCTACATTTTTTTTCGGACAAAATTAATTTTGTATAAGCATGTCATCCGGATATTACGGTAATTTTAGTGAGAATGTAGGGAGATTTATTACAACTAATAATTGTGTTGTTTAAGTACATACCATGCTTTCGTAAACAGATATTTTTTAATTTACATTTTCGTGCAAATTTATTCATTTTTATAAAGCGCCACTAACATTTTCTGGTTCGATGGTACACCAGGAGATGACATAGACGATAATACCGTATCATGTGAAAGTTTTGTATTTTTTAGTATGCATGCATCATAAACCAATGAAAACACACTCATAAGCGTGCATAATCGGGCTTTTATCCCACGCCGTGCGATAAAGAGGTTGCTTGGTAACAGCCAATCCCAAGCGTTTAATAGTCCAGTGAAATGTCGGGAAATGTCAAATGACATATAGGTACATGTCACTCGATAATATGTATTGGAATTATTGATTATTGATTTAAATTATTATTTGGACTTTGCAGGTATTACCTAAACTTAATTCAGCTTCAGCAGCTAGTTTTTGAATTGCTGTCGACATTATTGATACAACAATGATGTTTAATAATTAAGTGAAATGTCAAATGACATAATATAGAGACATCACTCGATAAAATGTATTGAAATTATTGATTTGATTTCTTCTAGTTAAAATTATTGTTGCACTTATACTAAAAAATATTGTATGACACGGTGCATAATTAGCTTTTAAAGCACTCGGAACGTTAAAGCCACTCCGCTTCGCGTCGTGGCTTTAAACTCGTTACTCGTGCTTTAAAAGCTCGATTATGCACTAGTGTCATAATATACTATTACAAGCTAGTGATTAAGATCGTTAGCCTATTATTGGTGATTATTACGCTACCAATGCCATACGTTTGCTGTAAACTAATGGTTTTCCAAAAGTGTAATAAGTAATAAATACTTGTTGTGTTATACTGACATAAGTATCAATATTAGTGCCATACCTTACACAAACTATCACAATTCTAAGCCGAAATTCTATGCCCAAAAAGAAATTAATAATTAAAAAACTAACTGATTCATAGAACGGTTACGATTATGGGACTATTCGGCCGATTTTCGCCAAGAAAAACTCGATACCATCAATACAGTAATACATACCGACTTCATTCCGGTGAAAAACTCCGAGAATTCCTCAACTTGTCCGAAGAGTTCAGATAATTTAATTTACCTAGTATGCGTCTCGCATGAGAAACTGAAATTTTAATGAATCCAACTTCCAAGATATCTATGTAGAAGGTATTTCTTTCCTGCTGCAGGGGAAATTACTAGCGTAGCATATAACCCATCCGATTGATTGTATATCCAAGCCGTCAATCTTCTCCTTTCCTCTGGAACCTAATTACTGTCTATGGACAGATTTAACAAAGGCAAGGCACTGCCATCGATCCTTCTTCGCGGCTTACGGCGTAACGTTCTCGCTGTGCCGGTGAATGAGAGATCTGTTATGGATTCCTTAAGCGTGGAATAATTCACCATTACGGGGATAATGTCACGAGTACACATCTGTAGTATATCGCACGTACGGTAAACGAACGTATACATACACACATATGTCGTTACTGGCACAAGTTTCACCGGCGGTTTTGAACCAAAACTCTTTGTGAATGTTATCACTCGCCGAGGCAAATATTTGAACAGCTTGAAATGTAATAGACTAAAGAGGTTAAATGGAAATTTAAATTTTTATGACATGATAGACATTGTGTGGTATTCAAAATTCTTGCTTACGCGAAACTTTTGCATACCGTAATATTATTATTGAGCTCTGTATTAGCTAAATTTGCATATTGCTGGAATTTTGCGTGGTGGCGAAAAGTATTTACTTACCTTGTTAGAAATTAGTATATGTTCTCTTGTTAGAAATTGTTGATTTAAATACAGTGAAACCTGTTTAAAACGGAATCGACTGGGACCAAAATATTTTCCTTTATACACAGGCTTCCGTTTTACTCAGGTTATACATATATATTAAAATATGAAATTCTAATGTTTCATTTAACCGTCCAATCTAAAGCATACCAACGCGTGGAATTCCAAAATTTTAACGAATTTGCTAAAGTTCTAAGACAAAATAGGCAAGTATCTAGATCATATTGCAGAAAATGGAACACATTTTTTACATACATACATGTATGAACGTTACTTTATCAACGTTCGACAAAAGATCGAACATGTGTGCACAACTATGTGTATTCCCTTTGTATTCCGTCTTCCTATTGAGTCGTTTTAACTAGTAATCCACACTTGTGATACATTTTTCAATAGACAAAGTGTTTCCTTCATAGGTGACCGTCAGAAATGGTCTGTTTTCTAATCGTAAATCAAGCCAAAGACCGTTGCCGGTCATTTGAAGTATGTAAGCTCTGTTATTTATGGTGGAAACCGATTCCGTTTTATGGAGGTTCACAATACTTTTTGGTGTAAATTTATTAGTACGGTTTCGCGTTAAACAGGTTCCGTTTTAAAAAGGTACAGTTGCTATGTTTTTTTACGAGGACGATTCCGGACTATGAAAATTTTCCGCCTTAAACAGTTTTCCGTTTTATCAAGGGTCCGTCTACGGCAGGTTTCGTTATTTGCTTTACTAGTTTGTATCGTTATATTTGTTCATGTTTATAATATTTTGCATACTAACGCTGTTCCTAAAAATGATCTACATACAGTAGTGTGAATATGTTTTAGACCAGTAGCACATAAATGGAAGAAAGCATTAAATTAGGAAATTTAAGTAAAATAAATTCGAATGTTGGTTGGCATTATAACATTTAATGAAGTTACTAACATTATACAACATAAGAACACAATTAATCGCAGACAACGTAGAAGAATAAATAATATTTTGTATGGCCTCTCTTAGCCTTACGTACCCCAGCAAGCTTCTTGAGATAGATTGATACAACTTTCTTATTAATTCATGCGGAATATTTGCCCATATTCCCCCCATATTTGACACTTTTTGGCTGCCTTTTATTTTTCTTCCGGTCAAGGTACTCACAGGTACCACACGTGCTCTATAATATTTAAGTCGGGGCTTTGCGGCGGCCATGCCATGACTTCCAGCACCCATTCTTCGGTGAGTTCTTGTAAATAGTTTTTACCACTCGTGAGGAATGTTTGGGATCATTGTCATGCTGAAACATAAAATTATGTCCAATTAATCGCAGTCCAGAAGGTATAGCATGCTCCCTCAAAATATCTCGCTAACGTTCTCTAGTTAGTTTTTCGTTAATTATGATTAAATCTCCTGGTCCATTTCCTGAAATATAACCCCAAACTAATACAGACTCACCACCATGTTTAATTGTAGGTTGTAAAGATTCGGGGTTGTACGATTCTCCTTTTCTCCGACGAACGTACTGACGTCTTTTGGTGCCAAAAATTTCAAATTTTGACTCATCGCTATATAACACTCGGTTCCACATTTCGGCAGTCCAATTTGTGTGTTCTTTCACATACCGTAAACGCTTCTGTTTATTCCCACGACGAAATAATGGTTTTCGAATAGCAACACATCCCTTAAGTCCTTGCTTAATTAAATGTCTTCTAACACACGATGACGTTACTGACACTCCCGTCGCAGTTTCAAGATCACGCGCTAGTTCATTTGAAGATTTTCGGCGATTTCGCAACGACTGTACTTTTAGATACCTTTTGTGGGTATTTTGAACTTTGGGAATCCGTCCACTCTATGGTTTGTCTTCTACGGAACCTGTTTCACTACCTGTTTCAGTACCTGAAAGTATTTTTTTGAATGTGGTCTAAAACATATGCACACTACTGTATATTATCTAGAATTAGTTATGCATTGACTCTTTTGGTCGAATAGGAACATACCGTTGTCTATAAGTTTGGTATTAATAGGCTGAAGAAGGAAATTTAAATGCTTATAAAACTTAATTATTGATTAAGAATGAATAATGAAATTAAGTATTTTAAATGATCTGCAGCTACTATGAGTTGTAAACAGCCTTTATGATGTCAGGCGCACCTATATGAACGATTAGCATGGTCGTTTTTTACCAGTTGATATATTTTTTGACAGCTATGAAACAATATAAATAAGCAATCCTTCATGCAGTAGTTTTCACAAGAGTGTGTACGGGCTTATGTGATTAAAAAATACTTAAGAAAGAAACTTATTTATTAAAAAACAGCACTAATACAGTGTCCAGTCTCCATTATTCTGCAAAATGGCTTCACACCACCCATACTCTCCTCCCGTTTTCTTGCATATTCTTCAGGTAATGACCTCCATATCTTCGCATCGGACGATTGCGAAGGCCAGTCTAACATTTGTACCCCATTTTCTCTCTTCCGTGCCATAGCATTATCTATCTGTTCTTATTTAAAACCATCAATCATACTTCTGCTGTATTTAGCTACAAAGTGCTGTCCAATTAATTGCAATTTAACAGCGAAGGATCACTCAGATGCATACTAACTTCCAGTGATTATGCTACCGCAGTCTTTCGGTAGACTCGAGCTCGTAATTAGCGAGTTCCCACTTCCAACTTCTCTTATTACTACAGCTACAACTGTTAAGCTTTTCTTCAGTATTGTACTTATGAAACAAAAACATCTTAGTACCTAATCGTGTTTTTGAAAAGTTTCGGTAATTTGACGTCTTCTCCTCAGTACTTCCTGAATAAAAATCTGACACAGTATAAGGCAACACAAATATGCGTTTACCACAATACATTTTATCGAAATAGCGTCTCACTTGTTTTAATATATGATTCACTGGTTTCTCATCTTGTTACAATTACGATATAGGGTTCTTAGATTCTTATTTTCAGAATTCTGCAATAGTGCTTCAAGGTATAATTTTTTTAAGTACCTAATGGCTCGATTATCTGTATATTGTTTCGATTATCTGTACTTTCTGATGTCCATTCTTTGAACTGTTGATTTATCTGTAGGAGTCGTTATATGGGTTTTTATTTTATTAGGTTGCTGTCGCGCTTAAGCTTTCAGGCTTCAGAGACTAAAAGAGTTAACTAAAACTTCAATTTGTAGTACAACCTGCCTGAACCTCAATAATTTCAAAATCACGTGTTTATGTGACATCTAGCTTATACAGTGTGAGTCTGTAATCTGTAATAAATTCAGTAAAGCGAAAACAGTCTGTTTTCCGGAAATATACTCGGACACGTCGATTAGTATTTTAAATTGCTCACTTTTTCATCTGAGAAAATCAGCCCTAATTTTTTTATAACTATTCTTAAATGGTATATTAAATTACACATCCGTACTAAATTTCAAATTTTTATTCCTTGTCACTAAAAAGATGTTTAACAACTGATTTGAAAAATGAAGAAATCCGATTTACCTCAATTCTATCTCTTCTACAATAAATGTTCAAAATGTTGTACATTTATGTCTTGACAATACCTCAAACAGAATTGAAACTCATTTTGAACATTTCTAATTACTTCAGTGGAAATTAGTTTACATTTCTGTCTTATTCGTTCTTTCAACACCTCGATATTTTCCGGTTTTGGCTTTAAAAACTTTGCCTTTCAAGTAGGGGAGACTGGGGCTAGTTATCACAGGGGCAAGTTTTCACATTGCTGGTTACAACTGTTACAACCTAGCTAAAGATGCTACATGCTAGACCCTCTAGCGGCGACGTGCTGACATACATGAGTCTCTGTAGATAAAATCAATTCCATGGTAGCAGTCGTCGGCGTCGTTGGTTTGGAATCCTCTAATCTCCAAATGTCGCATGGTGTCGCATGTAAATTGTCACTCTCGTTACTAAACTGTTTTTGACGCTCCTGTTTTGAATATAAGGTAAGTGTGTCGATCTGATAGAAGAAGTTCTGGCGTACATGCTCACGCAAAAGTCACTTATTTTATTCGTTCTTATAAACCATAATAACATAATTTTCCGAAAAATATCGCTTGGGGTATGTTGTCACAATTTGTAAGGGGCTAGTTGTCACAGGACAACTATAAAAAATTATAACTGCTCCATCTGAGAACCTTCCTGCCACAACCCCGGCCCCTCAAAGGACTGTAACGCCAGAGCTGAGACCAGCCACTTCATCCCAGACACCTACAGCATCAACATCAGCTAGATCTCCATTGATAACACCCGAAGTTATTCGTCCATTGCCAAACGCTGGAGAACGAAAGTATGGCAAGACACAGCGAAGAAAGAGAAAGTCTGCAATATTAACGGACACGCCAGTAAAAGATGAAATAGAAGCATTAAAAATGAAGAAGCTACTTAAAAATCCAACGTCGAATCTATTTACTAGAAAAATACAGCTACAAAAGGAAAAAAGACAAATAAATTGCAGCGGAAGAGGAAAGAGTCTGACGATGAGGAGGATACATTCTGTTTGATGTGCGATGAAAGGTACACCAAATCTACAAGAGAAACGTGGATCCAATGCACAAGATGCAGGCTGTGGGCCCATGAAAGATGTACAAATCGTGATCCATACTACGTTTGTCGTAATTGTGACGTAACTGTGTGTACAGTTATTTTCTAATAATATAATGTAAAAATTAGATTTTTGTTATTCTTGGCGTTTATTTTACTCGTGACAACAACCCTGTTTGCTGTGACAACTTACCCCACTTCGGGGTAAATTGTCAATTTGCGTGCAACTACAAAATATTTTTTAATATCTTAGTCGGTTAAAATATCGCAATAAATATTTTTTATTACAATAGCAACAGCTAGCTACTCAGCGAGAAAAGCAATCTGGTGATAAACATCCAAATAAGACTAAAAAAAAATAAAACGTCAATTTTGTGACAACTAGCCCCGGTCTCCCCTACCTACATATTTATTACCTTGTCTTTTGACATTGTGATAAGACGTCAACCTGGTTTGACAAAAAAAAATAAACATAAACCCTTCGACGTGCCATTTTTAAACTTCACATCTCAAATTTGGGACACGCTGTATAAAATTTTCTCCCATTGAAAAGTGGGCAATGTAAAACACTAATCGACCTATCCGAGCACATTTCCGGAAAACAGACTGTTTTCGCTTTACTGAATTTATTCCAGATTACAGACTCACACTGTATATACGAGTATGTATATGCAGTATCAGCTACTATACGCTCACAATTTACAATATCCGTATTTAGGTGCCGTCAACCGCGACACTAAAGCAATGTTGTATTGCTATCGGCTGCACTTTCTTTTATACTGTTATGATGGAATAGCTCCTTTTTTCTGAATTTCCGTCCGCGTGTAGCTTTTAATTGCTTCATGGCTCTCTGTTAACAAAGCCATTGTTGAGTGCATCGGGGAGAACTTTTTATCGCTGTTCATGGAAAAGCAGTTACGAGTACTTCTAACATACTAGTAGACGCCGTTTTGGAATTTTTAACAGTGAGGGCAGTGCGTTAATTACATCAGCTGTTGTGTGGTCTTGTACATTTTAAAACTAGAAGTAATTAATTGCGGGATAAATTGTATTAAACGAACATATTTATTTATCTTTGCAATTGTATGCTGACGCACGCATATTGTGCTAACCTTGAATATATATACATAATTGAATTCACAATCGTATCGTCAATGTGAATTTTATTGTTTATTTCATTACTGTTTTTATGTGTTTATTTATATGTTGTTTCGTGTAAGCGTCATCCTGCTATTATCATTTCTTCTGTAATTATGACCTGCAAACTGTTAACACCTTTTTAATTCGTTCTATTTAGCGCAATACCGTATGAGCCAATTAGGATTCAGTAATGTTTAATCTCATTGCTTAGTTTTTAAAGTATAATTGTTATGAAATGGTTGTCATTTAAATTGTACGACTTCCTCGTGGTATACAAGATTAACTACACTAGACCAGTTTTTAGGTAAGTAGTTTCGGATATGACCCAGCCGTGTCGTATGCGAAGGATTTGTTTTTATTCATTGATATTCAAAACCTTGTGATTCTTTTTGACAAATTTGTACAGAAAAACTAGTTGTAAACTCTCTTCTTCAGATATGGCCATAGAAAGAAAGGTACTGACGTGAAATCTGTAGATCTATGAGCACATTTTATTCCTATGCTGCTTAACATTTAAATAACTGGTTGCAGTTCTGGCTTCATGAGCTAATGTGCTGCGTTATTGTAATAGCTGTCTTAATTTCTTTCAGTCGTTGTTTTAAAAGCATTTCTCCTCTTCTTGAAAATCCAAAATGCTCCCAAATTTCTAATAGTTTTGCAAGTGATTGACAAGATGAGAATGACGTCTATGGGTGAATTTGTTGATACATTTAGTTAGAATACATTTTTTCCATTCCTTGTCCAATGAAATCATTTATAACTTCTGGTGGGTTTAATCTACCGTCACATAAATGGTAATTTGAACTGAATAATTACTTCACTGCAATTTCATAGATATCTGATTTTTTTTTTGGGAAATTTACTATGGGTATACAACTTTTAATCATTATTTCTCTTGCGCCTATAAAAGTAAACAGTATGATACATATTCGGAATTAGAAATAAAATACCTATCACATAATAATAATAATAGTAATATTTTTTTATTATTACCATAAAGCAAGAAGTACAGAAGCAATAAAGCAAAAAAAAAATAAAAATAAACAAATACAATAATAAACGGTGACATTCAGACCAGTGTGAATGATGATTGAAAAGAACTCAGATATTATTACAAATATGATTTGATAATCCGATCCTATAGGTTTTAATATAATAATAATAACATGACTTTATTCCCCATATATATCAATACATACATACAATAACATAAATAAATGCAACGAAGAATGAGGCGGAGTTCAGGTTTAAGCTGCTCTGCCATTCAACCTCTAAACAAAACTAACAAAACTAAAGTTAAAACTAAAACTAAGAGAGAGATAAATCAATAGAACGAAATCAAGAAACATGTGCCAAAGTAAGTTCATATTTAAAGGACACTATAAGCTACATGCCACTCTGCTGCCTTCCAGCCAAATAATTAAAGAGCCATTTCTTAAATAATGCTATACACGGAGCCATTTTGATATTATTGGGTATGTTATTCAAGATATGGGTAATTTGGTAAGAAAAGATCCCTTTAAATTGTTCAAACCTATGCAACGGCGAAGTTAGAGTACCTTTGAACCTCACGTTAACGGAGGTTTTTCGTTGATGACGATTGTATGTATGAAACAGCACGGCGGAGTGTAACAGTCTCCTATTTTTTAAGTTTAGCCACTTTAGATCAACCAATTTGTGAGACACATGCTGAGCACGTCTTATGCCAAATATCAATCTGATACATGAATTTTGATTTTTTTTTTAAAGCTTGCGAATAGCACATGAAGAAATACGAGAACCATAGAGTGAATCACAATAATTCAAACGGGATAAAACAAGTGATTCACAAAGAAGCTGTTTAGTATTTTTATTAAGGAATGCTCTGTTGGCATAGATTGTCTTTAGTACAGCATATGATCGCTGAGCACACCCATTTATATATTATGTAAAATTTAATTCCTCATTTAAGATGACACCCAGGTTCTTTACCGTGCACTTCAGCTGTATTGGTTCCCCATCAAGAGACACGTTTATGGCATTTCTATACCCATATATCGCATTTGCGAATGTATATGATTTATTATATTTTTCTGAAAGTTAAAGATTTTACAAGTGATGGAAATTTGGCGAATTTGGTACAACTTCCTATCATTTTATCTAGACGGTTTAATTATGAAAAAGAAACTTTACAAGTACTCTATGTAACTATTTTTGTATCCAAACTTTCGATTAAAGTTAAAAATCGCAGTTGTATATCCAAATGTTCCAATATTTCCAAACGGCAGTAGCTAGAGCCAAGAAATAGAATTTTGCAATACAACTGCTCTAGTTTCTAAGTTGAAGGGACGTTTACGTGGATAGCGAGCTTTACGGAAAGTCGAAACAACCGCGACAATGCACGAAGACTTTTAAAGAGAAAATGTAGACCGAATCTGACATGAGACAATGTCACTAACAAGTTTCTAAAGAAGAATAGAACAACTTCAAAGTAAGTACTAACTCGAAAGAATAGGCAAACTTCAGGAATAAATAAACAGAGCAAATATAGGCTATAAGAAAGTAGTTGAAGAAAAAAGTTCTTGTTGAAATATTTTTAGAATGTAAGTACAATAAACTTAAGATAAATTTAAGATTGATAATATTCATGAAAAAAAATCTATATTTTCTTAATAATTCTGCGAAAGCTTGAGCGTAATTATCTGTGGAAAATGGTGCGGTATCGCTTTCATTTCTCCTATGCTCAAGACTCTTATGACACACTAGTACTTATTTCGACGATATACATACATAGGTTTACATATACACTCATCAGCAGTAATTTTTTTATATCGTTATAATTTGTTGGGGGCTGCAATACGAACCGACACATATCTTCTCATGCAACACGCATATGTAATCGTTATGTACGTAAAATGAATAAGTCAGTAAACATTTTTATCCGGTTTCCAATTTAAAACGGGATACATAATAATTTAGGCTATAAATTGAAGATTCACCTTTCAAAAAGATAATTTTTCAGTTCTACAATATTTCACGGTGTAGTGCTACAAGTTTTTCAGCGTTATATGTATGTATGTACGTATTTGAAATCTGCTCACGAGATCGTATGTGTCTTTCGTAGTTTGCTTTTTAATTTTACGCTATCTCTTCTACTTAATCTGAATATATAAACATTTGAAATACGAACTGAGCGTGTTAAGATGAGCAATACGTTTTTTCCATTTGATGATCTGACAAGGTCTACAAATTAAAAAAATGCTTTTAGTAATCTCTGCTTAGCAAGCATTTTAAATTATCCGTGCATGACTCTCGTTGACATATCCTGATATCACAAGGTATATAGAGAGGGAATACATAAATATCTCTTTTATATATAAAAGTCTTTATGGAGATAAGCCCGTCTGAATCACCATAATCTCTTAATATAAAACGGTTGTATAGCAATAATATACGGTTTCGTATTCTACTGGCTATAATAACGCAGGCACGTAACTCGAATTAGAGTGTTTCAAATTGTAATTTACCGATGTTATGCTGCAGTCTAAAGGTTAACGTACTTGCTAATCTTTGGAAACGGGAATCAAACAATTACATGTTGGGATGAAATAGATTTTGATGTTCGCTAATAATACGCTGCATCAACTCCTGATACCTTGAAAATGCGAATTTTCAAATGTTGAAGCACGTCATTTTGAAAATTATAGAACACACATCCTATAATTAATTATAAGCCGTCATTAAAAAGTTACTCATCAGTGCGTGACGGAATATTAGGAGAATCGTTAGCGTAAAGTATTTTACTTAACATACATGAAATGAATTATCTTTAGACAGTTTAGAAACTTTGAGAAATTGACGTATAGGAAATATGCTGCGTTTGAGCTTTTATCTGCTTTAAGTTATTAGTTTAACGAACAAACAAATAATACAGTGTTAAAATAACTTTTGATTATCAAAAAGGAACTATACGAGGCACGATTGATTACGGCTACGTGGTAATTTATTTATTTATTTAGTTTTTGGGAAGAACGGGACGAACCCAGAAATGATATCCACAAAATTACAGTGTCAGAATCTACTTAGCAAATATAAAACAAAAATAAAAAGACTATTAATATAAATAACACAATCAAATGAACAAACAGTATAGAGCATAAAGTAGGTAATAGTAAAGTAACTAACTAAGGAATAAAAGAGAAAAACAAAACGGTTGTTTCAAAATAAGCTTAAGTTATATAAATGTTAAATAAGATTAATGATAAGGAACAATCAGAGTAAGTCTCAGCCACTTTTTAAAGGAAAACAACGAAGTGCTAAATATATCCACAAGCGGGCAGTTCTCATTGAAAGAGTGCATGCTTCTGACTAATGGCGAATATGACAGAAGAATAGCGGTACAAGCGAATAGTTCTTTTCTACCAAATTTTCATTGTATTCTGTACCATGAAAGTTTGAGTTACTGCAAACGGCTTACTACTTACACACAAACAGATGTCACCATGATATGAAATGCTGTGGGGAGAGTTTATAATCATATATTGCGTAGTATCAGTCAAATAAATTGTAGTACTGTTCCTTCTTCTGAATGTTGAAACTAATCTGGCTGAATTGTCATGTGATAGCTATTGATATACAGGCTGATTCAAATCATAAAAGTGCACCATTGGTATCTCCGTTATTATAGGAGTCACGTGTTCGGTTAAATTAGGAAAGATATAGTAATTTTTGTGCAGATGACGATGATGAAAACAGAAAAACGATCGAACATGTAGGTAACGAGTTATTTCAAAGAGCGTATATTTTTCTAATGGAACGCTCTGTATATTGTTACGCCAATGATGTGCAATCACTTGCTTAACAAGAATATTCATATGACTTTGTTTGAAGAAGTTGAAAATGAGATAATTAAAAAATAAGGTGTAGTCAAGTTGGACGGACAAAATTTATTTTCAAAGGCAATAGAAGCAACCCATGGCTTATCGTAGAAGTGACAGTCTCATGTCGTAGTTATTGTACAAATAAATTCGACTGTGTGTAAAAAATAGAGTGTGTGTTTATTACTTGCAATTTACTGTAAATTGTTTTGGAAATGCCTTTTTCACACATTGAAAAGTGACATGCTAGAAGCATATTTAATGTGTCAAAAAAATTGCAAAAGAGCGGTTGAACGAGTGAATTATTTCCTAGGCGTCAAGTGCCTAACCACTATTGCTTATTAAGACTATCGACAATTTAGAAGCAACGATAACGTTTTTGCTAAAAAAAGGACAAAGAGAGCCGCTATTATTTCCCAAGAAATGGATGTTACCGTCTTAACGTATTTTGAAGGACATCCTCAAAATTCGACAAGACAGTTATCTACAGAAACCGGCATTGCTTATACTACTATTCAAAGAAATCTCAAGAAACAAATGTTCGCCGTATAAACATCAACGTGTCAAAACGTTAGAAGACGATGATGTAGATAGAACACTTCAGTTTTGTAGATGGTTTATTGACAAATGTATTGAATACCCAAACTTTTCATGAGAAATATTGTGGAGCGACGAAGCAATTTTTTCTAATCGCGGAATGTGTAATACAAAGAATTATCATTATTGGGCTACAGAAAATCCTTTATTGGTGCGCTAGCTTAATCCACAGAGACGTTTTAGTGTAAATGTTTAGTGTGGTCCATATTTTTATCACGGTTCGCTCACAGGAGGACTTTACACTCAATTACTAGAACCGGTATTACAAAAATTCCTCGACGATTTTGATTTGGAGAGTCGACTAGATGTTCATTTTCAGCAGTATGGAGCACCTCCCCATAATCATCAACAAGTTCCAAGACTTTTATAGCTGTTTCTTTTCCCCCTCGTTCACCAGATATAACGCCTCTGGACGTTTATTTTTGGGGATAAGTATGTAAAAAGTGAGATCTACAAAAAACGATTCAATAATGTAGATGATCTGCAAATCGATATCCACACTATTATTAATTCTATTGACGGCAGAGTTGTTCTCAAAGCTGCATAAAGTGTAATAAAAAGGTCACAAAAATGTGTTCAACTAGGAGGTGATGTTTTTGAGCATCTACTGTAGACATTTTTTTTACTTTTTGCTTGTATTGCCTTTGAAAATAAATTTTGTTCGTCCAACTTGAGTACCTACACTTTATTTTTTAATTATCTCGGTTATTTTCAAGTTTTTCGAACAAAATCATATGAACATTCTTGTTAAGCAAGTGATTGTGTGTTGGATAGCAATATACAGGGCGTTCCATTAGAAAAATATACGTTCTTTGAAATAATTCGTTACCTACATGTTCGATCTTTTTTCTATTTCCACCATCGTAATCAGCGTAAAAAATACTACATCTTTCTTAATTTAACTAATTATGTGGCTCCTATAATAACGGAGGTACCAATAGTGCACCTTTAATTTGGATCACCCTGTATAGCAAACAGACTTGACATGTTTTAAGAATAGTTGGTAAACAAACAAGTGGGTTATGTAAACAATTCTTCTGACGCCTAACTATAATACAATATAACATTGATGTTAACCTTTTAAGAATTAGCATTTTGCACGTAATGAACTATAAATTGATGACCTTTCGACAGATAATTTTTTAATATAATAGGATTTGTAAATAGCTAAATGCTATACCAAATAGTCCATCTATAGAGGAGGAATTGACACTCATAAGTTTTAGAAGAGGTATTAGTTTGGGACTTCTGATCAGAAATTCCGGGTGTTTATTGGTACTCACGGTACTCCAAGATATCTAAAAGTAGCGCCAAAATGATAAACATTACAATGGGGAATATGTAATTTACATTTACTTACAAGTTTATCTAAAATATAATCTTTCAGTCATGATACGACCCACGAGTTCCACTTGGGGGTGACAGTAGTAATATGGTCATTGTATGTCTAAAAGGATTTGTTTGTTATTACGAACCATTTTCTTAGTTTCTCTCGCCGTTTTTAGAGTTACATAGTTTGGTTACTTATAATGTAATAATTCTTCCAGCTCCAGCATGATACAGATATTTCGGTTAACATTGATGAGTAGGTCACTCAAGGCATTGCAATATTGGAATGCTCCAGGAACGTACTTCATACTTTTAAATTCAAAATGCGATTTAAATGAAGAAAGAAATAATTCGAATAAAAATAAAATCGGGCAAACGATTCAATCTGTGACTGTACATGATATAATGATCCATAATCGTCGTACGTTTTTCTGTAATCTAAACTTAAACCTCGGTCGATTGTAGCGGCAGCAGAACAAACGGCCATAACGTTATCCGACTCGATAAAAATACAACGATATGGCGAGGATCTAATTGATGTGCGTGGACCGAGGTTACGCGTAATCGTTCTAATTGAAAACGAGCATTTATGGGATTCACTTTTCGACGCGCACATGTTTGCCGATTCGCTATTAGTGCGCCTTCATTAGCATCGTCACTCTAATGGGTATTGAAAAACTCCGTTCCATTTATTTATGCGTTCGGTATTAACTCACTGCGAGACTATTACGCTACGAAAAAAATACGCTTCCGCTACTATACACACATACGTAATGTCAGGGCCGGACGCGCCAAATAGATGGAATATGATACGCATAACCTCCGCTATTTGTCAAGTTACGATGTTGTTTGTCTGCAGAGACATATACACAGATCGCACCATTCAACAGATGTCTTAATGTGCGGAGATAATTATGAAATTTTGTATTATTTATGAAGATGACATAACAATAAGTTTCCACTTGAATGCTCATTTGATATATGAATTTATAATTAAGAAGATATGCTTCGGTATCCACATAACGTGTTCGATAGTAAACAAGTTCGATGGTTATTTTTCCTTTATTCTTTCTTTTATTACTTTTGTTATACTGGATGCTGCAACTAATAGACAAACGTGATAATCTTTGCATTGATGAATTAATTTACTTTTAATTGTAGCTTCGTGATGAGCAATTTAGGTTCCTTTGTAACGTTAACAAAAAACTTTGTGTTTTCATTTTAATCTAATGCGGCTCTACCACCAATAAATCACCAAATGTTTTGTAAGGGATTTGTTTTCTATATGCAAAAGAATGAATTCACTGAATTAGGCATAATCCTGGCCAAAGCTGATGTATAAAATGTGTATCCACTTTAGACTCTAAACACATTTGACAAACGAAATATCCATATTTGATATATTTGATAAGTGTTTATCTTCAATTCCGAATGAAGAATAAATGTAAGAAATTTATGAATTTAAATAGAATGTCTTCTAAACAAATGAACAATAGAAAATAAGCTATTAAATTTGCTATTACAGCGAAAACTGTACTTATTGAAATCGGATGATTATCGAATGTAAAACTCTTGCCCGAACAATTGCACATATGTACATATGTATGTAGTACATACACACGTACATAACCTTCGAGGAAAAATTTTTTGTAACAGAAGTCGTAGTGCAAATACAGTCGAACATATTATTGCTCTCCGCAGGCAATCGACTGGATAGAGTAAATATTTGATGATTTACGAAAAAGACCCTCAACTTGTTCACCCAAGGAACATGGATTGCTTGGAGTTGTGTGATATATTCTCCAAATTTATGTTATGTTGTTTGTTGTAATGTGTGAGTTGTTTTTATAGGATATACTGATATCTAGTTAGACATCCTAGTTATTTTTGATTCGTCATTGAATTCTATATTTCCTTAATCCCTGGTGAAATTTACTTCTATTCATTGTAGTCTCCAGATTCAAATTTGATTCATTTTAATTATCTTATTTTCTTGATATTTTTTCCACTTCTAGGTCAATTAAAGCACTATTGATTCCATTAAAGATGAACTTATTCCTGAACCTTTACAATTTATTACGTTTTCGTTAGAACTTCATCAGTGGAATAAAACTAATAAAATTTAATCGAATCGATAGTGTTTTAATTGACGTAGAAGTAGAAAAAATATCAGAAAAATAAGATAATTGTGCAGTCTCGACTGCATTGTACTGTCTTTTGGGGTGGTGCAGTGAACGTTCATAGGGTGTTTATACGGCAGAAGGCTTGCTTAAGAGCAGTGCTTCAACTACACATTAGAGACTCCTGTAAGTTAATATTTAAGGACTTCAAATTACTGACTCTTCCATCTTTGTACATTTTGGAGTCAGCGGTATTTGTAGAAAAGTTTTATAATAGTATTCTTTAAAAATATGAACTTGCACATGGTCAAAACACTAGAGGTAGAGCGAATACGAGGCTGTTGCCCTCATCAACTCATTTAACAGACATACAGAGACAAGTGGTGTGGGCATTGTATTAAAGTTTATAATCACCTGCCACTGAAGTTAAGAGAACAACCGATTCACTTATTCAAATCAAATCTTAAAAAGTACCTACCTGATGAACGAATGTTTTTACACTGTGATAGACTTTTTTAAAAAAACCTTTGACAATATAATTGTTTATTATATACCATGCCTTCAAATACTTTCCTGATTAGAGTAGGCTGTTTTTTAAGTATTTTTTTAGTAAGATTGGCGACACTGCAATACTTTTAAATTTTAATCACTGTGACAGTTTCTATGTCACCAAAATGTGTACAAAAATTAAAAATTGAACTTTAGAAAAAATATTTTATATATTAATTAAATTTAAAAGTTAATATTACTAAAGGTAATGCTGAAAGTGTTGTCCATTATGTTGAAGACAAAGTCGAACTCTACGCTTCATGTTCTCAAACCCATTTACCAGAAGTTGTGGGGTTATGTCAGCGCGGGAATCCCTAATAGCATTGCAAAGCTCTGCAATTGTGTGATGTCTGGTTTTGAAAATGGTATTCTTTAAATATGGAAAAATAAAAAAATCAAAATTGTCAGATCCGGAGATCTTGGGGGAAAATTCATAATTCTGTCATCAAAAAATTGTTGCAAAAAACCTATTGTGTCTCGAGACTTGTGTGCCGGTGCATTATCTTGCTGAAAAAATCCTTCTGTAAGTTCATCATCTTGAAGTTCATTAATGAATGGTTGTAATAATTCATTTCGGTACATTTCAGCAGTTACGGTTTGGTTAAAAAATATGGGCGCAATAATACGTCTCCTTGAAACTGCTAGCCAGACGCCTATTTTTTGTGGATCTAATGGAGTTTCTCTAAACTCGTGAGGATTTTCTGCTGACCACATTCTCATATTTTGCTTATTTAAATAGCCAGAAAGATGGAACCAACAATGTTGTCAGTACTGTGTTCTCGTACCAAAATCTACCTGCGTGAGTTCAAAAACTGCCTGAATTTTATACGGAAACAATTTTAAGTCCTTTTTGGCATGTTCCCACTGATAACTGCACTTCTTGCGAAACCTTTGCTATTGATTTTTTAGGTAAGTTGTCCATTCGACGTTGAATATCTTCTATGCACTCTGCGGTTCGTTTTTTAGGTGCTCCACCGCCAGGTTTACGAGTTATTGCCCCTGTTTCACGAAATTTATCAATACAAGCACGAACATGACTTAGCAGCTGTGCATAAGTAATTGGCAGATTAGGAAACTGTTGTCGGAAATCCTGCAAGCACTGATTAATAGAATAAACCCATTCTCCATTATCTAATTTTCGACCAGTTCTAAAGTAACTTTCGATTATAAACTTTTTGTGTTGTAATTCTAACATATTAATAATAAAATAATACAATCAAGTGTAAACTTTTCTAATTTAGATAATATGTTATTAGCAACTGTCACAATTTGAAGGAAGCTATTTAAAATTTAAAAGTATTGCAGTGTCACCAATCTTACTAGAAAAAATACTTAAAAAACAGCCTACTCTAATCAGGAAAACTCTAGCAGCCTATCAGATAACCTCAAAGCTAGCTTGGGACTGCCTGGAAAACCTAAAAACTCTGGCAAAACACAACAAAGTTACTTTGGTGTGGGTGCCGGGCCATAAGGGCATACCAGGCAATGAAGTCGCAAACAAGCTTGCAAGAAGAGGCTCTGCAACTCAATTCACTGGACCGGAACCGGGTCTGGCGATACCTAAGACTGCAATACGTGGTGCAGTAACTGAGTGGATTACAAAAGCACACTGAAACAACGTTGAAAGGCAGTTACAGAGCAAACGGATGATGAGGCAGCCATCCCAGCAGTTAGCAGCGGATGTGCTGGCTCTTAACCGAGTACAGCTTAGAACAGTGACGAGCTTGTTAACAGGACACGGCTGTCTAAGGGAATATCTGCATAGAATCGGAATCTTTAAAGATGAACCTATCTGCAGATTATGCAATGAGGAGGAGGAAACAGCCTACCACATTGTATTTGAATGCGCTGCATTGGTACAACGGAGACAGTCGCTTTTGGAACAAACTAACCAACCAACAGGTCTACCGGAAAGAGATTTACCATACAGGCTATTAAACCTAGTAAAGGGGACAAACCTGTTTTTGTAAAGAAATTCACTAGGTACGGAATAATACAATAGGCCTTAGGCCGCGGTGTTAAGGGGATGACGTGAAACCTGATCCGTACCCAGTGTGCAAATCAAATCAAATCAAATCAGGAAAGTATTTGAAGGCATGGTATATTTATTATATTTTACTATATACATAGTTGATATGTAGGTATATGTTGACTAACCCTTTTTGATCTGTATTTTTGCGACGTATTCTACGCTATTGTATGGCATTATAGTCTATAAATTTATATTTATTTAATTTATTTTAATCTAAAGTTAATTTTCAATAGATTATGTAATTAAGTTAATTGCAAGTTTTTAATCTACAGCTTTCACTTGCAATACTACAAGCTTCCCTTCTGGAAAGCATCAGTTTTGTATGAAACACTGCTAAAGTTTGGAAATTAAAAGATTGGCATTATCTTTTTCTTCGATCAAAAATATTTAAATTCGATATGATAGCGATTTCCTTTTAATGAAAGCAGTTCTACAGTCTTAGACTATGTTGTAGTAATATTGGTAGATGAAGAATGAATATACTTGCATCTCAAGTCCCGGCTAAAGAGATTCGTCATGCTACATACTTTCATAATATAATACCACTTAACTGACTTAGTGGACAAGGGATATGACTGTATTTGTAGTAATAATTAAGGCGCAGCATAGTAAACATTGGTATTGATATATACACATGAGTAGTACTTTTGTTATCTTATGGGTGGTTTTCTGTAATATTAGGGACGTCTCGTGTCTGATTTTCCTTTAGCAGGTAGATTTTTTACGGCAGAGAAGTCGATCTCAATAACAATTTTTTCCTTCAAGTAAATGAGTAGAAACAACTACTGGACTGTTCTGCTAGAATTATAGTATAAAGTATATGTTTTTTTATTTTCAACAAAGCGGGAACTCGTTACTTTGATGCTAATTGTGTTGAAAATCTACAACAAGTCAGCGACTTCAAGATTGTCTTCAATAACAATTTTTGCTGTGCATTGCTTGCTAAAAATTCTACTGGCTAATAGGTGCAATTATATTTGCAGCAACACACAATTTTAAATTGTACTTTATTTTTAACAGATTTAAAAATTGCTATGGAGTATTACGTAGAAAAGTGGGATAATTATTTCCTAGATGCTATATATTTTATTACAGCATGCAATAAATTATAATTACGCAAAAAGATCTCTGTATTAGTCAATTTGTAGCACGACAGAAATGTTTCTAGCTTCTTTATTGAGACCAGATGTTTCATTTTATCGTAGATATTTCCAATCGCATTATTTTTATTGTCGCTTTTATCACACTTCCACAGAACATACATACATATTTGCATTTACAACATGATTCCGATAAAACGATTAGTAATGAAAATATTTATAACGTTTAATATTTACAGTTTTGTTTCGATTAAGTGACCTACTAATTCGAGCACTTTATAAGCTGGTAAACTTCACCAATGTTAAAATAAATCTGAGTCTTTCCTCTCGAGTACTAATAAATAGTCATATTTTTATGTTGAAGTAGCACTATAAACTACAAATGCGTAGGATGAATGTTTACAAACTTAATGTTACATAACATGTTTGGTCTGCTGATAATATATTTTCAGCAACATTACATCTAGCATAGGAGAATGGCGTATTAGTCATCTTTTGCGATGTTGAAAATGCTTGAATGTGAGCTAAAATTTGAACATTAATTCTCCCGTCCCTATATTTACGCAATTTTTACACACAATAGGCTGTATACGAAGAACTAATAAAACAAATATCTTGAAAATTAACACTCATATCTGTACATGAAGCAGCATACACTAAAAGTTATGTCTTGTTTAATGTATATGTATATTTTGCAATTATTTATAGATAGTTTGTACCTGCATTCTGTACGTTCGGGTACTACACAAGTGCAAAACGTCGCAACAGAAATGTGATCAGATTCCTCCAAAGGCACGCGAGATAGTTCTATTCTTAGAGGACGCTCCGAGTGATGTTTTGCATTAATTCCTAAGGAGTGATGCAATTTTTGCTAAGCCTGATCGGAGATGACATACAAGACGATGCCTGTGGGCGGCCAGCCCTCAACGCTAGATGCGGAGATATACCGAAACACGCCTCGAACAACAATAGACCGTTACGTTACCTCGAAGTGCTTACTTTAATTTCAGATTGTCGATAGCTGGCTGCCTTTATTAATGTATTATTACACGGTGCTTTGCGAGTCGGGTGGTGCTTAAATGTCACAGATGGAATCCTCGCCGAGATAGCGGTAGCTATTTGTCAAGAGATATTTTTGGAACGACGAACAATTAAAGACTACCTTCCTAATGTTTAGACATTAAAGCTTTCACCATGAGATTCTTCGTTTGTCTTATTCATCGGGCACGTACGCGGTTAAATTGGGAGGCTTAATCTTCTTGTTTAAGTTAGCGCACGAGAGTATTTGTTTCTTGTTATACACGGCCTAGGTTTCTAATAAGGTATACATACAATTAGGTACAATATTTATCACCAGGAGACAAGGAGATGGCTTTGAGAATTAAAATACTTTACATTTTTATAGGGTAGAACTACATATTCACTATAAATATACCCTGCATCTAAATAGAGTAAAACCTGTGACTAGCGGCCACTAAAAAGATCAAAATTGCTGGCCGTTATTCAAAGATGTCCGCAAAAGACAGGGGATGGATATTACTCACGCCAAATTCCAAGCAAATATTTTCACATGATAGCTATTATTTTTCTTTTAGAAATAACATTCATTTGGACATTATTTTAAATGATTTTATTTAAACTTAAAATAGAGAATACGGATACACATACATATATAAGTGAACTATGTAAATGTGTATACATTTTGTTATAAGATCTGATGTCATCCAAGTCTTTTTGTTATGCACCCACTCTAAAGGTAATTTCTCGATATTATTTCCCTTAAACCACCGAGGATTTGTACTTTTTCCAATAACTAAAGGGTTTTCTTTGTCGCCTTCCATATTTACGCAGCATAAAATAGTTAACCGTTGTTTTGCTAAGTTTTTGCCATTGCATTTTTCGTATTTTAATGCAAAAGGTTTATTTGGCATGGCACGATAATACAGACCTGTTTCATCAACATTAAATATATCCTTCGGGGAATAATACTTTAAAATTTATGGTAATTTATATTTCCATGCTTCTACATCTTCCAAATTTACATCAGCGGACTCACCACAAATTGATTTAAAAGTGATATGGTGCCTTCGACAGAAACATTCTATCAACCATTTGAAGCAGCAAAATTCTCAATGTTTAAATTTCTTGCTGTCTCTAGCGCCTTTTGTTTAATCAATGATCCAGATATGGAAATGCTTTTATTTCTAGCCATGCAGAACCATTTATACACAACTTGAGCCACTGCTACTCCACCCGTTTTAGAAAATTTCCGTTTCTGATTCAAATTAATAGCTTCTTCATACATCCTTTTAATATCACTTTTGTTTTTTTTTACGATATCGTTACTTTGAGTTTTTCCAAATCCGAATTTTTCGGCTAACTTCCGCGAACTTAAATTATACTTGTCACTCTTCTCGATAAAATCAATTTTGTCTTTCAGTGACGAACGTTTTCTTTTAGCGACATATTCAAACACTTCATAAACATAACGATAAACTTAAACTGATCGAATGAACGGCGGAAACCTCTACAATCAGCTGCTGTTGTAAAATAATTCTATCGTGTTTCATTATAACTAACAATAAACCGTTACAAGTAAATTCTGTCACCTTCTTTAGACTGAACAGCAAATACGTGTGTTTTAAAATTTTCGATACTGACGACGTCCGTTTTTGGGAGGTAAATTATATTGCTTTTATGCCATAAAATATTGGGATCGTCTGGCCGTGGCCGCTTTGTAAAGGAGGCCATTATTGCAAGGTTTGTATATATGGAAATACTCGTATTGTAGATTTTTGCAATGTTAAAACTGGCCTTTATCACAGGTGGCCGATATATACAGGTGTCCGTTAACACAGGTTTTATAGTATTTGTTTATACGAAAGACATATCGCACGTACTTCATTCTTTTTAGAAACATATATTTCATATATGTAAATATCTAAGTAGTGCCCAGTGCATAACACATTTCTGTTAAATCAGGAGGAAACCATAGTCATAAAATTTCCGTTAGAAAGAAACTAATATTACAGAGAACTTGAAGTTCAATATAATAAGTTACATCCCAATACTTCCTAGGAATCTATCATCGAGAATTGAGTTGAAAAAGTTAATGCTATTTTGATTCCCCAAAATTTTTTATATAAGAAGTCATTATATTTTAATGCAGTTCTATATCTTGGGAGGCATTCGAAAACCATTCTACCATATGTTACGCACACTCCATAACTGTAGTAGTTTCCAACGCATTGAATTATTTTTATTTCACATTCACATACACATATTCACGCATTGAACATATAATAAAGATAAATATCATCCCGAAGTTTTTTTCTTCATATTTGGTTAAATTACGAGTAGCTGGGCGTTATCACTGTGCAACAATTGGCGTTTTTAAGCAGTCAATATATCTGAATTAATGCCCTAATAACACTTTTAAAGTTACATTTTATCAAAATGTTGAATATACGTCGTAAAAAATACAAATTGCTACGATATTCCTACCCGAACGGGCATTAAATTCAATCTTACGACTGACAATCACGCAACATTTTTTTCTGAATAGCGTTATAATGTTGTCGAACGTAGCATTTCATTTTCAATTATCATGCATTTGGCGAGAACTGGAATATGCACTTAATAATTCTGTTTTCTTACACATAAAGTTGACTGTAGAAACGTTTGAAATAGTACTACGAAACTAGATTATTCCAAAATTATATACTAATATTACACCAAGACTAAGCGAATTATTTCCAGATCATAATACTCTGAACCAAATTTTCGTCTTATTTTAGATTTTATCGATGAAGATTCCCAAGGTGTATTATGGTACAAAGTACACCCAATGTATTACATACATACCTATATCATTTATAGGTCATCCAAAAGACATTTGATTTATTACCCCCAAGTACTGTTCTAGATAAGTGTTTTTATTGGTGTATATTCAATTTATTGTTGTATTTTATATACAGGGTGCTCCTCAATACATGCGCCAAACTTTAAGAACTGATTCCTGAAATTATGTTGATCATAAAAGTTCGTAAGAGTATATGTATAAAACGGTTTGATTTAAAGTTATTGAATGTTTAATAATATATTATGAACTATGACTAACACGATATACTACTCGTATAACAGTTGGTTGGGAAATAACTATTGTGTTGGAGGAGAGGAGTTATTTGTCAATAGTTCTCAGAGTATTCATTCAGTTTATAGCCAGTTTCTGTTTTCTAAAATGAATTACACGAATGCTGATATGTGTGATATGCATTTCGTTTATGGTCTTGCCAAAGGAAATTCGTGTGCTGCTAGAAGTCTTTGTGAAGAACGATACCCGAACCGTATCATCCCTCATCATTCAATACTTGTCCGTCTTCACCAAAGCCTTAGTGAAACAAGAAGTTTTAAAAAACGGACTGATAACGGGCACCCATTTACAGTGAGAACTCCACAAGTTGGAAGAAATGATACTAAATGGAACTGAGGAACATCCTACTACAAGCACCAGAAAAATTGCTTTTGCTATAGACATTAGTCAGGCCTCAGGCCACAGGTTGGAGAATATTAAAGGATCAACTGTTGTATCCATATCACATTCGACGGGTGCAGACAGTTTTGCCAGCAGATTTTCCGCAAAGAGTGGCTTTCTGTCAATGGATGCAACACAAAATCGTATAAAATCCTGGTTATTTGACTCAAATATTCTTCGCCGACGAGACTACTTTCTCTAGAAACGCGATTATTAATTTTCATAATAATCACAAAAGGGGTGAAGAAAATCCGAAGAAGTTAATTTTAAGAAATGTATAGGATTGGGATAAGAAATGCAACCAAGCAATTATCTTCAACACGAAAAGGATGATGTTCGTGAAATTGAACACATAAGCATTGTAATACATTGTACACCGTTATACTTGCAAACACGGTGTAGGTAACTCCAAAGGTAAAAGTCTGACGAATTAGATCTGGGGGACGAGATAGAATCTCGATAAATCCTCTACTTCCAATACCCCGATTTTCAAAAAGACCATTTAGGAAATTTCTAACTCATCTACCATAGTGGGAGACGCACTCCATGTTGTTGAAACCATACATGCTGAGCAATCTATTTAGAATTCTTATTTGACCAATACCTTGAGTTATAACTGAATCGTTTAAATATAAAGCTGCGTCATCCGAAAAGATTACATTAATTGCAAAATGTTTGTTTCTAGAAAACGACGAACTCTACTACGGTTTAGTGCTTAGTTCTCGTATGAAGCGTTCGAAAGAACGTATAGGTAAAGCGTATTTCCCACAATGTGAATGAAGAAGCGTTAAGTAATGACAAAAGCAAAAGAAGGATCCACTACAGAGATACAGTTGCGGATATATTAAAAACATTCTGTGTATTTACGGTGCATATTTACGCATACTTCAAAAATGCAAAGCCACTATTTCATCAGTAAAAGTAACTTTAATTTTACGGAAAGCACTAACGTGTCTGTTTGAACTAATTCCGGTAAACAAACACGCGTTTCCATTGCACGCGAACTATCCTCCGCTGCTTTCCAAATGTCACCTGACAATTGCGATTTAATTGTGGAAATAGCGTAAGCAACCTTGAGTGATGTTATGCTTGTGCATCTTGTATACTGGTATACTACGTCTACACCGTTAAAAATAAATGGAACGTAATTCACAGAAATACGACGTTACTAACTATAAACTTCAAACAATTCGACCGAATTAGATCAGAAGGAGTTGGCAATGGGAGACGTACAAAAGGCGTCTGCTGTATTAAAATTATAATTGTGTAATTTTCCAACAGTGTGTCTTTTCATACATAGTAATTCTTTTTTCTTCAACATTCTCCAATGATGAGTACGAGTTTATATTCAATTAATGTTATGAAAACTGAAAGACACTATAAACGCATTACTTCGATCGTTAAATCTCATCTTTAATAATAAAAGAAGTTCAAGCATAAATTTCTAAAATGGATAATTGTATCAAAACCTTGTAAGATTTATATTTGGTAGAAGTTACTCAGGATACGCTTTTTTTTCTTGGATCATTTTATTGTTGAATGTTTGATTCGCAAAAAATGGCTTAACATTGTTCGGATTTCATAAGCGTTTTGTTACGAATAAAATTTGTTGTGTGATGCAACCATGATAGTAAAAATTTGAACAAACTAGCAACAGAAGCTATTGAGAAAACACTTCATCCTTGTTATGTATCTGCTTACTACTGATTTTTACACTAATCTATACGGCAGGAAAAACAGAAAATTTACTGTATGAGAAATTCCAGAAAGTGCAATTTGTTGGAGTGCATGAATATTGTTATTATTTTCTGCCAGCAGTTCATAGAATGGTGCGCTACTGTATTCCTTGGTTTTCCTCAAACATATGCAACTGTTTTGAATGTGGTTAGCCAACAAATTGATTTCCTTTGATCATCTCCGAGTTTTCCCAGAGATAATATCAAAATTATATCGTTTTAATGCAGCAGTTCTTTCAAAAGGAGCAAATTCGAATGATGAACTTTACACATGGATGTACTTTTAGATTAAATGAACTTCACAAGATAAAGAATTTGTTCATACTCTTACAGTTTCTATAAAGTTAGGGACTTTATGTTTAAATACTAGAAAATTCGAGAATATTTAACAATTATGCGAGTTGGACTTATGTATATTTTTTTATTACATAAACATGTTATAAGATTTTATGTTGTTGCTAGTAAAATTTGTTTCATTTCTAGCTCTATCTAATACATAATTATCTGGCGATAACCCACCACCTTACAAGATATCAGAAGTTTTATTTCGCCTACAGTTAATCTCAAAACGGAACGGTGCAGCTTTGGAATATCTTTAAAACGAAGTTATCACAAAGTATAACTGGTCATCCATTCGTATGAAAATCATTTATCGCTAGCGGATATACTACAAACTTCCTGTTGCCAATATTGAAATGAACTAGGGTGTCATGGACAGAGATATTATTGTTTTAAATAACATATATGTAATCTCCCATAATTGACCGAAACGAAAGAAATTACATCAGAACATATATATGTGTACGGTCACTTCATTAATGTATTGTTCGTATAATGTTTAATACACGTTATACACCAATGGCATTTGACTTATTTCAAAGAGTAATGACAGGATTTATTTTGCCGAATTACAGCAATTAATAAATGTTATTGCTGAGATAAGCGGGCGTATATTCATTGACCTATTCTATTACGGAATAACAACCGCAGGAATGTCTAGCTTGTGATAAACTAACTAGTAGAATTTGTAATAAGTATAATAGAACCATCTCGTAATTTAATTTGATTGGTGAAGATTGCAATATTTAAGCTGCCAGCTATGTATGTACATCTAAATATATTTTACGAGCGGTTTTTTTTGAACTTACTACATATGTGTGTATATCTCTGCAAAGCTTGGCGACAATTACGTCATTCAATGACACTTCTATTATTAGTATTATTATAAAACATGTTCACATGTTCATTATTATTCTTAACAGGTTTATTACTCAAACCATACGCCAATCCCATGCTGTTAAGATAGACTGATTGGCGGCGTTATTTCACCGAATAAACATTTAACTGCTTTCTACACACCCACGGTTCGTTTCAGCTCGATTATTGATTGCTTTCAGAAGTCGGTGATTTCAATCACAATACAGAAAGTACAGAACTGTCAGCCCTTGTCAAAATATCAACGTAAAAATTTATCTGGTTGTTGACTTGAATTAAATTATCCTCCATTTTTGGC
This sequence comes from Popillia japonica, assembly GCA_004785975.1. Taxonomy (NCBI): domain Eukaryota; kingdom Metazoa; phylum Arthropoda; class Insecta; order Coleoptera; family Scarabaeidae; genus Popillia; species Popillia japonica. The sequence goes on from SMLS01069354.1 coordinate 43,557, forward strand.
GCGCATGTATTGAATATATTATGACAAAAGTGAGCAATTTGTTTGTGAATGTTAGTATTATTGTTTCTATTGTTTCGTTGGTATGCTGTAGACATTCCAGGATATAGTACGTTTCAGGTTTATTAACATTTTGCAGAGTTACGATTAGATCATGTCATCATGTTTTTTTTTTTTTAAGAAAGAGGATGTATCCCAAAATCGCGCTAATTATAATATCATCTTGTAATTTTCGGATTTCAAAGAAAAAAATGAGTATACAATTCGTATATATTTATCACTACATATGTATTTACATACTATATCTTCCTTTTTATTGGCGAATTGTTGTACTGTGTGTAAGTTTTTTCTTAATATAATAGCTTGCTTCTTTAATTTGTTTTCTTCACTATATTAATATACACATTTGACATTTTTATTTTAATCATGCACTATTAGTACAGAATTTATTACGCGACTAATACCGAAAGAATTTTTATAGACTTCAGATAATAGACATCAACATCTGCATATTAAAATTACATCAACATCAGAACATTCTTTTAATAGACATCGCTTGAAGTATAGCTGCATCGCAGACAACAGAAGCCTTGGTATTAATAAAAATAAATCTGCATTCAATAAAGGCTGCTTCAAGATAAATTAGTTGGTTGATTAAATCAGCTGGTATATCTTAAGTAAATTCAAGCGCATGACATTAACCTCTATTGTTAGAAACTACTTCCGTAAAAACTCCTGCACGTTTAATATTGCTTAAATTGAACTTAAATATTAGCCAACTAACTTGAATATATGTATCTATTAAAATAAAACTCGTGCTAATTCTTCTCTGTAAAATTCAAGGCTAGTCTTAATATTTCCTGTGTTTTTGTGATTCTAGAAAAATAAACACTAAATTTAGAACGTTAGGTAATGGTCCACCTTCAAACAAGCAATAAAATTTTCTAAATGGGAAGGTTTATCTGTGCAGTGACGACCTAATTATTATCAAAGTCTGTCTGTATTACCTCGACAACTTGTATTACTGTTACTATTGCTTGTATTTCAAAATATGTCAGGAATGTAAGCACATATGCATAATTACATAATTATATAAATAAACGAATGAACTCATTTACATTAGATGCTAAAATGTAGATACTTTATTAAAGAAGATGTTATAGAAGTGCTTTTGAGACACTTTAAGTACAAGCAGAACTTAAACTAATTAATAAGTAGGGTTGGAAATTTCTTAGTGCCAATATTATGTGGGGAATGTTAAAATTTGACTAATTAGCTATTGTTGATTGTTAGCTATTTTGGGTAATATATTTCCAGTGTGCTGCTCCACAATGTACTGATCGTTTAATGGAGACAAAGGGTGTTTTGTTCAGTTATGGTTTCAGTTTTTAATAATAGCTAAAAGAACTAATCAAATCAACTCCAGAGAAGAATGGTATTTTAAAGATTTTTCGAGGTACTCTAAACATTCTTCTAAAGTGTTTCCCTTTTGCCATGTCTAGTTTATGAAGTTTAGTCTTTAGAGGAAGTTTAAAGGATCCATATCACAGTGATTCTGAAAAATAAAATTCTGACTGTGCGAAACTAGCTTCTACTGTTTCAAACGTTAGAAGTTATTTAACGCTTCTGTCATATTGTTACAAACTTTTAGCTCTGCATTCAATACATTTCTTGATAAAACTGAAAGAAATTTACTTCGAGCTTGTGTTTTATGAAAGCATAGGGAGGAAATTTATCTTTTGACTGCAAATAAGAAATGTAGAAATTATTCATACCTTTCCAAGTTATCAAAGATTGTTTCGACATTCTGAAATTCCGTGCGAAGATTTAAGGTGTACGCATTTTGAAAAATATGAAGCAACATTGTTCATACTAAAAGCAGCTTGGTTTGTTTTTTTAGCTCTTGATTGATTTTATGAAATTCTGCAACAACTAGGGAAAACGCAGAACAATTCGGAACAAATTTTAACATTTTTGAAGTAGCGGTTAATTGATAATTCACTGGAGTTGACTGCCTTGCATGTTATACTAGAATATGCCCACAATATTTTATAGCAGCTCATACTAACATAGTTTCTAGTCTGTTATGTTGACAGTAGGGAATCTTTTCGAGCTACTTTGACTAAGCTCTATTCTTTTGGAGTATTTTCACACCTCACTACGTGAAGCAGAGAAAACGAATCTGCACTGACAGAACCATGTAAAGTTGAATGCTATGAAAGCAATGTCGCTTACAAGAAAAAAGATATTTATTGTTGTACATATTTTGAAACAAATAGCATAAAACAAAGAAATAGATGTACTGAATCAAACCAAGAAACAAACGAAGTGATATCAAAGAATCTAGCAAACTATTTTAAAATCTTATCTGTCTAACAACTAGTATTCATTGAATAATAATATTAGTGCAGCGGTTAATTTCAATTAGTACGAATACACATTTTACAACGCTACTTGGCTCATACTCAATGGTTTCATTAGAACCAAATCCAACCCTAATCTAATGAGAACAGCAAAAGTGTGCCCAGATAGATTAATTAGCTTCTTATTCATCCGTGTAGTCTTAGAAAGACTAAAGTACAAATATCAAAGTTCATTAAATTATGTATTCATTTTCTGCAATTATTTTCGTTTATATGTATTATGGTTAATAGATTTTCATTCAAAGTTTTCGTCAACTTTAAGGTACAGTTTCTTAATTAAGTAAGTATTAAATTAGTTTAATTAGCTTTTTAAATATTGTGAAATTTTTGAACCAATCTTTTACATTTCGGCTGCCATTCATTTGGTCTATACAATGTTGTGAATTGCAACTGTATATCACAATTACTCTTAATTAACACGTAATACAGATACAATATTTATTGATAATTAACGTCCGCGTAATGTGCTAATCCTTTTAGAGACTTTATTAAAACTACATACGTTGAATAACTGCTACATACATACTCTTACAAAACAAAAGAGTTGCAGTGAGTAATACCTCGAATATGTAGTGAGATGGGAGGAAACCGCTCTCCCGTAGCGTAACAGGTTAAATAATCTGCCGACCAGAGTCAATATCCCTTCTTCTCGGAAATTTTGTTCAGACGCGTTGATTATAAATTTCAGGTGAACTTGGGTATCTGTATCAGTCTCACAAATCCTCCAACAATAAATACAGCGTCGAAAGCACTATAATTATCCTCCAATTATACCCGTCGACCACAACATCAGTTTGTATCTTAAATATACAGTTTCTTAAACGCGGGTTTGCAATATGTAAATATATAATTATATAGCGTTCGTACTGTATACACTTTCCAAAAATGTAAACATTAGCGGTAATGAGCTTGTTAATTTAATGTATAATATTTGCGTGCTCATATTTTAGTGTAAACTGTGTATTTACATTTTAAGGTATGTAAATATATTTAGAGTTTAAATTGGAATTTAACCCAATATCGTAAAAGGGTCGTTGGCTCAGATGTTATGGTTTTCGATTTTTTTATTTGGTCACCTAGCAGACGGAATAGTTACAGACGGAACATTAAGTTAAAACGTTATTTATAGATCCTACAGCAGATATTCTGGCAAGCATTAAAGTTTACTGAAAGTTTGAAGGTTTTTGTCGTAGTAGTCTTTAATTATTCCTTGGTTTCTCATTCATGACAATGGGAAGGACTGCAGATCTCGATGCGACTTCCGGATTTGATGAAACCCTACAACATCACATTCCCATTATGGAATTGAGAAACCTTCAAAAAATGAATTTATTGCCAATATGGTTTGACATATCGCACACAGCTATCGAATTTAAGCTTTATTTTACGATATAGCAACTCACGGAGCAAGTGACGACTAGCGTGGTGTAGATGAAAAAGCTAAATATGAGTTTCAACGTATAGGAGAACTTAACTTATTTACTTAAGCCGAGTTAAATGGGTTCCTTCTAAATTTGGTTCGAGACTCAAAGTTGTAGTATGAACAAAAAAAGGAAAAACGAATCAACTTATAGTTAATATACATTGTATCCCCGGATAGGTGAAACGACTCTTATAAATGAGAAATAATTTTTGATTTAAATTATCATTTATTGTGGTTTAGCCCTAGTTAAAGACTAACTTCTAACATATTTTCATGGTTTGGAAAACAAGTCGGCCTTGACAGTGAAGGTAAAACTAGTTTTGTTGCAGGTAAAGTGCCTTTTCTGTTCATAGTACGTCAAAATATTATTAAAGAAAGTTATTCAGAATAGAAAACTATAGCCATACGCAAATTTTCAAAATAATCGGCCTACTTTGATGAAATCACTCAAGTTTATATTTCGATAATGTTATTGCTTTATTACGAATAAATACATTTAAATAGTAATTAATATGTTATAATTTATTGGTTTAACATCAATAAATTAGTAACTAAATAATGCGAATTTAAAGACATTACTAGATTAGATTAAATGTACGGTTCTTCTAAGCCGCCTTCTAAATTTGCACATTTTTCAATACCATTTCGAAATTCCCGAAATGTTGCCTGCACATGTTCTAGTGAAATTGATCGAATTGCTTGAGCTATTCTATTTTTTAGTATTTCGGTCTCATTTGGGATAGCTTCCTGTGGTAAACTATTTGCTTTACTTTTCTCCAAACAAAAAAGTCCATTATTGCTAGATCGGACGATCTAGCTGGCCAAGATGTTACGCTCATTCACCCAAACCATCTTTCACCAAATTGATTATTTAGCCACTCAGTAATCATTTGTGTCGAATGGACAGGACAGCCACCCTGTTGGAAGAAGTGCGACTGTCGAATATTTAAAGGAAGTTCGTCAACAAATCTTTCCAGAATTTGTAGATACATTTGCTGATTTAATCTTCCTTCAATAAAGTAAGGTCGAATGATTCCCAGCTCGTATGACACGCTACACCAAACATTAACATTTTTAAGATACTGCCTTCTTGCGTTTATTATGTAATGAGGGTTATTTCTGCTCCAATGTCGACAGTTTTGGGGTGATGGAACACCATTTGTGGTAAAAGTACATTTATCAGAAAAAATTATTAGTTTATGTAAGCTTCTGTTTTCTAACATTAGTTCCCCCAAAGATAAGCAGAACAGTAATCGCCATGCCTCGTCACCTCCTTCTATAGTATGACATAATTTGACTTTGTCTATTCTATTTGCTTTATAAATTCTTTGCAAATGTGATTTACTTATGTTTGTATTAATGCTACGGTGTCTTAAAGAGATCGTGGGAGCTTCATCTACTGAATTCAAGGCAACCAAAGTAACTGCATCATTTTCATTGTACGTCTTCTTGTCCTTCTTTTTATAGGACACACTTACTGTTGTGCGGAATCTCTTTATTAAACGCCAAGCAGTAGTTTTGTTAATTGCCGCATTTGGATATTTTTTACGAAATAAAGCAATAACCGTATTTATGGATTTGTCGCCGGTTCCAGAACATTGAATCACCCAATTTTTTTCCAATGTTAACATTGTTTGTAAAAAAAAGTTTAAAGAGCATATTACGAATGATAAACTATTATTTGACTGACAAATTTGACAGATTACAATTGCTAGGGAAACAATGTCGTTACTCCATGGCATCCTTATAAACAAATGAATTAGTATGTGATTTCATAAAACGTGAATGGCGATCAGTCCAAAATTTTACTTACTTACAGTGCAAGCTTTCCATTCTGAAAAAAACTCTTTTTTTTTTACATTTTAGTTTATTGTGAACGGAAAAGCTGCTTTGTTCACGGTTTACTGTTAGTACTAGTTAGCTTAAGTTAATGTTTAAAACTCGTATTATTTAATTAATAAATGGTAAATGTGAAGCCTATGAATTGTATTACACAGTAATTACAATGGGAATGTATATTCACAATAAAAAAAACAATATCTAAAAATTAATTTTAATGATTTCATTAAAGTAGGTCGATTATTTTGAAAATTTGCATATGATCATAGTTTTCCATTCTGAACAACTTTCTTTAATAATATTTTGACGTACTATGAACAGAAAAGGCACTTTACCTGCAACGAAACTAGTTTTAGCTTCACTGTCAAGGCCAACTTGTTTTTCAAACCACGAAAATATGTTAGAAATTAGTCTTTAACCAAGCAGGGCTAAACCACAATAAATGATAATTTAATTCAAACATTATTTCTCATTTATATGAGTCGTTTCACCTATCCGGGGACACACTGTATATTTATGGATTTGTGACTACTTCATGTCGACAAGGTATATTTAGAATTAAGTTAAGAACTATTTCCTTCGATTTTACCCCCTTCTTGTGCTAGAGAGTTTTGCCTCATATGTTGTATGTACCATGGTCGACATAAAAAATGGGGACAAGTCTTAATAGCGAATTTAGTATTATTTAACTATTGTTAGTGGTACTTTCAGTATATTCATGTATTGCTTCTATAGTAACAAGTGAAATAACATCATATTCTAACAAATTGTCATTTAATTTGTCAGTTTTACATTTTAGAAAAAGTATTACGTTTTTAACATGATTCATACAATAAATTAATAAAAAATCAAATAAGTAAAACTAATATTTTGTAAAACTACCGTGATGCTCTGAAGACGTCGTGGCATTGAATAAATTAAATTCTGTGTGTATTCTGGTGTAATTTCTTCCCAACAGTTTTCGATCGCTTGCCACAACTCTTCTGAATTTTGAGGTCTAAAATTGGCATTATAAATTTTTTTAACCATATTACTCCAGACATTCTCAATAGGATTCATGTCGGCACTGTTTGCCGGCCAAGGTAATACACGCACTCTGTTCTCTTCAAGCCATTCCGTAACAACATGGGAAGTATGAATAGGGCTGTTGTCTTGTTGGAAAATAAAATCTGCATCAAATATTTGTGTTACAGAAGGTAGCATTACATTATCTAATATAGTTCTGTAAATATTGCCTGTAAATCGTTCGTCTATTCTCCAACAAATCCCTGGTCCTTGAACGCTGATCCAAGCCCAAACATTTACAGAGAAACGTCCACTTCTTTTTATTTGTTGAACGTATTCCTGTGAATACCTGTTACTGTTGCGTAGTCTATATAATCTTACTCGACTGTTATGACAGGATTGAAAAATCTTTTCATCTGAAAAAATGACATTTTCCCAAAAATTATTATCCATACTTACATATTCTTCTGCAAACTCCAGACGTCGTTGTTGATGCACTTGAGTTAAAAACCCTTTTCTAGCAGCAGAATAGTTTCTTAAATTAGAGTTTTTAATTCGCCGAAGAGCTGTTCTATGCGATGCAGGAAACGCAGTTTCTTCTTTTGCTGCTACAGCGGTAGCAAAGGGATTATCCCGGAGGTAGTTAATAAGTGCTGCATCGTTATCCGCAGTAGTCATCTTTGTTCTTCCTGATCCAATATTTCTTGTTAATCTTGCTTCATTAACCCATCTCTGCTTAATTCGGAATATAGTATTTTTACCCACATTGAGCTCTTGGGCAACTCGTCGTATTGACCACCCGTTTTCCAACATAGTCACCACTCTAGCTTTATTAACTGTGCTTAAATATTGAGGCATTTTCAAATCGAATTACGAAATTAAATAGATGTCAAAATAACAATCAATGACAATTAATTATTAAATTACTTTCCTATGTCAAAAAAAGGACTTTTTACAATAGAGTAATTTAAGTGTAGCCATTTTTTATGTCGCCGATGGTACCTTCGAATTGGATGTCCAAACGCAATTTTCAGGAAGAGAGCAATAATATTGAAAGGAATTGTATCAGGGTATGTTATTGCCCAACATTGTTCGTTATAGATATAATTCGTATATCGCTTCAATGTTATCAATAACCTTATAAATAATTTAACTGCTAAACTGTTCTTAAATTGCAGATAATGTAATATTGTTTCATTTGTACTTACATAGTTTACAAGTCCAACAATTTTGGTAATTAAATCTTCATCCATTAATATCTACCAAAGATTCACTGTAATTCAAAATGAAATGAAATAATCTACTTAAGACACAAAACTTTGCAATCCACTTTTAATATTTCCTAATCTACTATGTAATTAAAATATTAGTCACCTTAATGTGGCCTTTCAGTATTTGTTATTTGTAGTTACAAATTCTATTCGGAATATCTTTAATATGTAATTAGCTTTATAGACATCATTATGACATATTTTGAATCGTCCGTTAATTTCATAATTTGATTACAAATTTCAACCGAATATTATTTATTGCTCTTTTCCAAGAAAACCACTACCGTACAACAGGGTGGGGGTTGATCGTATTTAGTAAATGATCTCAGCTGAGCCGTTTAGTATGACTTGAGCAAGTAAATTAGTTCTAAGCATCTCATCGCATGCTATGCAGATTTGTTGGCTGAAATCAGCGTGTATTGTGTGTGATTATGTCAAAACGGACGATGAATTGTCTTCAGAACAATGTCCCAGTATTAGTAGTCGTTGTGATGAAGAATATATTGACGCAGAGATTGCTGTACGGTTAGATATTTCATTCAACGAATGTGCATTACATCTTAGCCCACAGAAGAGAAACTAGCTAAAATATTGAAAGAAGACAAACGTGATACTTCTGAAAATTGGTTTACCGTAATGACTTCGAAACGGAACAGTGTGATAAGCAGATATTTCTGTTACGAACGCTGGTAAAGGAGTATGCAGACTAGTCATTAAATGATGCAGATTTATGAACTGACGAATCCAAATTTGATGTGATTGGTATAAAACAAAGAATCTTTGTCTGTGCAATTTAAAAAAAAATCAACGAGTTATTCGCAACTTTTAAATTATCAGTGATAATATGAAACTTTTTCATGACTGAAACCCTATAATATAATGTAGAATAAGTGGGACATTTTTAAAATAATGTGTTCAGGACGACTAATTTTTTGTATTACCAAACGCCTGGTCCGTTTAAATGTCTGGCATGTGTTAGAATTTCATTAAAGTGTGTGTCGAAGTAAACCAACATTTCAAACAGTGTTTCAAATGTGAAAATGCTCTGTTACGGATGTAGATCACTGTAACCAACATGTGAACATTTGTTACAATATTTACGAAAATTTTCATAAACGGCGATGTCTTTTTAGTACGTAAAAATGGCGACATTGTTAAGTTCAATTCTTGATTTTAAATATCGCTCAAATGAAAATAGCAATACCCATGTGAGACGCAAAGTAAGAAGGTTGTTAATTGTTGAAGTTGTGCTGCTCAAATCTTTTTCTTGTAGTTCTGTATTTTATTGCCTCACATATACGCTGTTTCTGCTTTTTTTCGTCAGCATTTCAACCAATTCCAAATAGTTTTAATCCTGCTATTTCTTCTTGATTTTTATAGCAGATAACTCTTGTATTTTCGCGTATGTTCTATACATAAAATTGTTTCATTATATGTAGTATAGAATCGATATTGATCTTATCGTTGCCAATTCTTCTGTTCACTTGCTAACGAATAATCTTTGGCAAAACTATATTTTATGCTTGCTATTCGGACATTGTGCCACATACAACTGTGTTTTTGTGTGATAATATTATGGTTTCTGATCATTGTTTCCTTTTCAAAATATCTGTTGACATGTGTTATCATTTGGATGCTTCAGTATCTATTTGTAGATGTTTTCATATTCGATTTGATTACATACTTGTTTTATATTATGCCATAAATTCCACATAGAGTTTGTTTAAATTGAAACTGTTATGAAAGTGTTTTCCAAATTTTGAAATCTTGACTCCGTAGTTAGCGTTGAATCTCCTATGTTTCTGTATTCTTGCCAGAAATGTTCTACCTCAATCACGAATGGCCGTCTTTTTGAACTATTCTTCGCAATAGGCGCAATAGTAGTCTGGAGTTCAAATTCCTGTATGAATGTGAATGTATGTATTCGCCAAGATCTTTGAACTTTTTTATTTGATAATAATAATAATAATGGCATATGCCAATTATAGGTGGTATCGACTAGGCATGAGTTATTATTACTCCTGGGGCTTATCATTAAATAGCTTGAATTTTTCAGGATGCGTTGCATCAAGAGGAAATGCACATATGTAAGTATATGGAAGATCTGCTTTAAAGTATCTATCTGTGGTGGGTACCGTTCCAACACATTGTTTTAAGATTTAACTTAAAATCTTGTACAATGGACTCATCGCTGTCAAGTGTACAATTTTCATTTATCTTTAATTTTTTTAATGCTTTTTGTATAGTATCAGTATCCATATCATAATAGCGACAATAATATAATTGTGGGTATTATTAACATCTTCAGAACGATTCTTTGCCTGATTTTTTTTCTTGTTCATCTCTGAAAATCACCAATAATTACAACATTTTGTCATATAGCTCTCTAAACTTTCCCATATTGCTGCCTTGTGTATAAGATCATTATCGAAATTGTGACCGATTCAGTGTTCGCCCGATATGACTGCATTTTCCGCAATATTTGCAGATAGCTTTCTCTTCTTAGTTCCTTCAATTTTTCGCAGATCTCTTTTGCGAGCATAACAAAACCAACCCCAAAGATGTACGAAAGTGTTGGAAGAACACAATTGCAATTGTTCAAATACGTACAATTAAGATGTTTTTGAGCACGTTGCAGTTGCTTCGGTTTGTTTCCGCGGAGCAGTAATGTTTTTATTTTTGCCGAAATACGTCCACGAAGACGTTGTTTAACAATGCTAACGAAAAAATGTCTCTCACGATCTTCATTCATGTCTGCCATAACTTCAGGTGCGGTTAACTTCCTAATGCATTTACTTCATAATTTTATGCTTTCATCCTGCCTCCGGATAATATCATCACCTGTACATTTGTTGGTGTTCGTTTTGATTACTATGATACTTGTGTTATATTATTCCATAAACTCTCCAACGTTTCCATTTTGTGGAATTAGACTTTGGAGTTTGCCTTGAGTTTCTTGGAATTTGGAAAACTATAGAAGATGTTATTCATCATTAAGTAGCTTGAATTTTTCAGGATACGTTGCATTAAAAGAAAATGTATATTGAAGATCTGCTTTCAAGTATCATGCCTTAAGATTTTTCTATCTGTGGCAGTTAGGTACAACTGCAGCACATTGGTTTAACATTTCGTGGAAGCAATCGAATCCTTCAGCTCCTTAGATAAATCTTCAAACTAAGTGAAAATTTAATGTCAGTTCTTGCAAGTCAGTTACCATCGACTCATTGCAGTCAAATACGCATTTATTTTATTTTCAAAATTTTAAGAATAGGTACCCCTAGTAACATTATCAATAGCCATGTCGTAATAGTACTATAATAAATTGTACGTATTAATAAAAGCTGGTTTCCCTGATTTTTTTACTTAAGTCTAGTTGTTCCAAACCACGGAGCATCTCTGTAAATTACCAGAAAGTACAACATTTCGTCATATTCAGTTAGTTACTGTCAAATTTTATATGCGAGATAAACGTCGGACAAAAATCTCCTTTGTCCAAATACTTCCAATTTGGATTCGTCCGTCCATAGCACTTTTCTAAAAAACGTAGTTTGCAATTTATGCATTTGCCAAAGCATTTGTACTTTTCGATTTAATAATAACAATAATCCATTCCTATTTAAGTTGTGGTCTTTGCTATGGAATTTGAGAAACTATAGAACACCTTCTTCGTCATTAAGTAGTTTGAATTTTTCAGGATGCGTTGCATCAAGAGGAAATGTATATTGAAGATCTGCTTTAAAATATGATGCCTTAAGATTTTATTTTAATCTGTGATGGGTAAAATTGCAGCAAATTCGTTTAAGATTTGACATGAGCAATCAAAACCTCTACCTCCTTAAATAGCTCACCAAACTAGGTCAAAATTTAACCACAGGACCTTCAAGTCATGCACAATCGACTGACTGCCGTCAAATTTATAACGTTTTAACTAACTTAATAATACTCTTGGTAATAATATTAATATCCATAATGTCATAATAGCAACAATAAATATATGTATATGATAATAATAATAATAATAACTCTAAGAATAATCGTAATACTATAATAACTGAGGTAGCTCGAACAGCTTCTTCCGATATTTCGTAACATATTGCTAACATTCTGCGTATAGCAAAATGATGATATGTAGTGGTTACCAATTTCTTGAGAAAGCACGAAATTTAGAGGACGATTGAAGTCATTAATATTATGAAACACTTTGGCGCCGAATTATCTTTTATTCTATCTAAGGTGGTGGCTGAAATTCGATTATGAATTATCTGCTTAATTCGTTACCAAGAAACTTGTACAATTTGTTCTTTCATTGTTATTGTTTATCATAGCTTATGGTGGCTACACACACAATTGAAGGTAATCTTTTAAATTATTTGAAACTAGAGTGATTTTAATTAGTCTATTATATCTAACCCCACTTGAATTTGTAATAATTTGGTTAGCTCCTTGGCTCTAATAAGACATTCTTTGAACCATTACTTGGAAAATGTTTGTTTTTGTACAGGAAGTTTGTAGTTAGAAAGAATCTATTTCAATTTTCGTGATCTTTTGAGGTTTTCTTTTTGAAAAATATTTCGATCGTTCCAAAGCTGTGATACGATAAAACTTCTTTGGAAGTCTTATGGCTAATACCTCAGTCTTGGTTAAAGCGGTACAACTGCTCGTTCTTTTCTGCGACTGTGGTTGCAATGTTTGTGTTTTTAGTTTCATCGAAAAAATTTTAGGTTTCGCCAATTCCAGAGAAAATAATCTAATCTACTCGAATCTATTAATATTGTAATCTAATCTAAGAAAAATGCAATAGTCAAATTCTGAAACGTTGCTGGTAGTTGAATATATCGTGGTTTACCAATCAATTAATTTGGTGTGATCAAATTCTAAAGACGGACGAATCTTATGCAATAGGAAACAGTCCACTAAATACGGAATTAATAAAATTATGGTAATAATGCGCAGTTTCTTTCTTGCTCCAGACTGAAAAATCTTGTACTGCAGGTTATGAAAACTTTCTTATTAGTAAGGATGCCACAAGGAGTACTTTTTTATTGCAGTTACCACAGATTACGTGTCTGCTACAATATATTACCGGTGCTATTACCGGCGTTAATTTACAACGGTCTATTACTGTTAGTCTACACCATTCTTTTTCTACTCATCTTTCGTGCCTGCAAAGATCCATCCTTCAAAGATCTTAGCGTTAGTATTCGATTATATCCATCCTCATATTACAAGATTATCACGACTATCCGCTGTCATAATGCTGAACTTGAAATCATAATTATCCGTCTATAATAAACACAAATTGCATTCAACATTAAAGAGTGATTTTACATTAAACCGAGCTCACGATATCGCCGCAGTCGCATCATAAATAAAGATATCTTATTCCAAGAGAATGTCGATATAAGACTGTGAAAAAAATGTGCCATCATTGCACTAGGATGATATACATGCATACTTAGAGCCGTGGAAGTAAAAGGTCATGCATATCGTTATGCTGTCTTATCGACGCGTGAGTGAATTTAAATTAATCATCTCGTTAATACGGACGGTGTACTTTAACGTATCGCCATTATGTAACGTACTGAGTACCGCGTTAATTTAATTAAAAATGATATAGGATGGGATGTTTCCGTGATAACACGCACGATTCAGATATCAAAACGTTAGATAAATACATCCGTTCTGCAGAGCCACGGTTCGTCACGATAGGCAGTACGACTCCCAAGAAGATCTCACTCGCAGATGAAAGAAACCATTTATTTTACCACACACTGATTCCGCGGCCGATTCAAGTGTTTTTGTATATCTAATTACAATGATAGTTACGAATCAGTAAACACGCTTAATATCCAAGCCACTTCATAATATGTAGTTGTTTTTGTTTAAATAAGCCCATGGGCTACGATACCGCTTGGTGCTACTAACTTGGTAGTGATTGGTAGAACTTATAATTCTATAAAAAAATGAAAGTTTCTGCAAGTATTAGTGACGACGTGTGGTATCTAAGGGCAGTAGTTGAAGTTACAATTTAATTAAAATCGCTAAAAAAACTATTCACACAGTGGCGGAACTTTGTGTGATTTGCACCGGGGTCAAATTTTATGAATAGACCCTCTTCTCCCCTCTCAATAACAAACATAAAGTGATAATTATGAAGTACTTACAATTACAAAAGCTTTTCTCGCCGCGCTTTTTTCTCAGTAAATGATGTAATCAGTTCATTAATGTCTATAGCTCGTGCTTTTTTATTTTCAATTGAAATGACAGCAAGTCCACTAAGTCTTTCTTGGCCCATTGTGATTCTTAAATAGTTTTTTTATTAATTTTAACTTAGAAAATAGTCTTTCCGCACTTGCCACTGTCACAGGAAGGGTCAGAAATAACAAAAGTACTTTAACTATTTCTGGAAAACTGGAACCTAAAACATTATTTTCAACAATTAATAATTTGGCCAAATCATACACGGTTGAAACTGAATGTCGTTGGTACTGAACACATTCACGGAAAGATATAAGCTGAGAAGGAAATGCAGACGAAATATCCTTTGAATATTGGTTAACCAAAATTTCAGCATTTTGATAAAGTTCGTCGTCTTCTGCATGTAATAGTTTTTCCGGAAATATACTTTCAAATTTTTCTACGACACTTTTCATATCGTTAAACCGATTTTTTATTTGACTTATTATAATATCCAAGGCAGCATAATAAACTTCAATCTTGAAATGGTGTTCAGCATCTGCCAGTCTCTCATCCTCACATAATTGGTCAAAGAATTTTTTAATTTTTCGTTGACGTTTAGACACAAACGATGTACTGACCCCCCATTTAAGCGATTGCCTGTGCTTGACATGGCATCTCATTAAAATTATTTCGAAAATTTGTTAACGATGTCATTGAATTTTCCAATAATTTTACTGCCTTGTCAAGCTGTTTTCTGAAAAAATTGAGAAACGCCATTTATTGTTTTTAGAAGTTGATATTGAAACTCCGTTAAGAAGAAAAATTCATATTTTTTCCATTTGATTTCGTAAAAAAATTGCTCGATTTTTTTCTTCAGAGTTCTTACTTGATAAACTAATTTTTGTCAAACCTTTTAATGCATCTGTATATCTATATTTCAGTGCAACTATTGACTCATATCTAGATGCCCATCGTGTAGGATTCAGTTTTTTTAATGTTAATTGATGGAAATGTGATAGTTCATTTAGGGTGTTCTATCTCTTAAGGCTATTTCCGAAAAAAGTATAAAGTTGTTCGACAAAACCGTAGTAGTTTTGCCATTCCTGCACATTTTTTACACAATCATTGAGAGCCAGATTTAAGTTATGAGCTGCACAATGTATATACATAATTGGTATTTGTTTCAATTCTTCGTAGTCTAGCTTGAAGTCCAGAATATACACCGCTCATATTAGCTGCACCATCATATCCTTGTCCTCTACATTGTGGCAGTTTTAAACCTTTGCTTTCAATCATTTTTAAAATTTCTTCTTCAAGACCAGAAGCACTTTGATATAGGATTTCCTGAAAACCCAAAAGTGATTCATTTATCTTTATGTCAGTTGCATTTCCATGTTCATCTCTAATAATGGAAACATAACGAAAAATTTGACTCATCTGATCGATTTTTGAATTGTCTTGGGTTGTGTCAATAGTTATAGAGAAAAATGGAGCGTCATTTATTTAAGAAAGAAAACAAAAGTGTAAAGGTCTTTTATAATATTTATTAATAACTTCCAATGTAAATTTCTAAAAGCTGCAAATTAAAGGTATGTCTCGTGAAGACGAAGGTGGGCCTCACAGCGAGTGTGGGCACCGGTGGTTGTTCCGCCACTGTATTCACAATTGTAGTAATGGTAGGTGATCATATGTAAAACCTAAAAATATTGTATAAATTTCGCTAAACCTACCTACACTCCCGGTCACGGAAGTTGTGACAGGTAATGTTTTTTAAAAATTCTGCAAAATGTAGTTTTTGCTTTCAAGATTACCCGAACAATTCTGGGCATTCTTTCGATGAGTTTTGTAAGGCTGTTGGCTGGCTGTTGCTGTAAAATATTCCATATATGTTGTTTGGTAATTGGAGTCATTTTTCGAACGTGTTTATCCAGCTAATCCCATAAGAGCTCTATGGGGTTCAGATTGGCCCACGACATGATTTGTAATATATTATCTGCCTGTTGTGCATTCAAATAATTCCTACACAATTGCGCCGTATGTTTAGGATTATTATCCTGCGTAAAGGTACAGTATTTACTTCGAGAATCTTTCGATTCTGCTTTTTTTTCATAATACAATCTATTTGGACTAGATCTCTCCTACTCCTGCATTCGAGAAACAACCCCACACCATAAAAGAACCACCACCGTGTTTTACAGAGGGTGCCAGACATTTAGGAACCGTTTTCTCTGTCTTCCACCTCCGAACATAATCTTCAATTTTGTCCAAAAACTTCAAACTTTTGTTCGTCGGTCCAAAGCCTTTTTTTCCAGTGTTCCACCGTCCAGTGTTGATGCTGTTTTGCCCATTGTAAATCCTGTTATTCGATTTGCTCTTCTTAGGAGGGGTTTGCGTACAGCAATGCATCGGAATAAGTTTGCCTCCCGCAGTCGACTTGAATAGTGCGTACGGAACCGCGTTTGGAGGATGTTGATCATCAACATTGGTTGTGATTCGAGACGGACCTGGTCGATCATGATCATCCAAACTTTCCGTTGCCCGGTACCGTTTTATTGTATTGTCTACACTAGATTTTGCGAAATGCACTTTTTGCCCAGTTTGTCGAGCTGAATACCCTTCTTGATGAGGTGTGACTACGGCTTATCGCATTTCAACACTGATAAGCTCTCCACGTGGCATATTTACTTTCAAAAGTTAAAATACACCCTCTTGCAGGCACACAGGATCGCCGATGGAGAGGGATAATAGACAAACGGCAGTAAAATCGTTTCTGTAAATACTCAGGTAAACATTTGTGACAAATAAAGGGCTTAATTACATTTTAAATTTTCTTTTCTTCAATAGTTCTAAATTAAAAAATGAGGATTATTAAGTAATTTCTCTTGTGAGGGATTAGTTTTAATGTAAAAACTATTATTGTAATATTCCGAATAATGTTATATAATGTTATAAACTAATGGAAATAGCGACACAATAGAATTCACAGTATTGTATAAGATTTTGAATTTTTATCTCACAATTTCCTCAATTTAATGTCCCAACTCTGTTATCGGGAGTGTATGTATATTATTTAGTTTTATTTCTATATACAGACTCCTTTCAGGTCAATGCCCTCGATGCATTTTTTTCAAATTCTTTAATTCTCTTGAAATAATGACCTAGATGAAAAGGTTTTCATTGTTGGACCCCAATCAGTTTTTGCCAGGCCACATCCTTAGTTGTGTGGTTGGCCTTCAACTTCTGCTTGGTTTTTCTAGTATTGTGGTAAATTCATCTTTTATTCATGTGGTTTCGAAATAGCGTAGAAACTCGTCCAAACATTCTTTAAACGAACACATTTGTGAATAAATACTGCACCCGTCTTCCAGACAATTTTGTCAAGTCATCCCTTAATCTGTTGTCAATCACTATAGTAGATTTTTCAATAGTTTCAAGTGTACCGATCTTTAGTTGTACGTCTGCTGCACAACAAACACTATTCACACAAAATTCAATATGGCACTTTACGATTAATTCTGATGGTGCAGAGCTCCTCTAGTGTCTGGCAAACTTGGCCTTCATTGAGGTGCTGATTAACTGCCGCAAAAAATTGCTTGATCGATATTTAAAACTCCCGTCTTCAGTGGCTGTCAAACTTGTAACTAACGAACGCAGTTTCTACAACTGTTGATGGTAGTTGACAGGAGCAGTATTGCCTTTTTATGATGGGCATACATTGATTGGTCCATCGTGTAATCTTTCCGAATAGGGGGATTTGAAGAATGGATGATTGGAATTACTTACTGTATCATTAGATATTATACTTTATTGGATTTCTTTTATGAATTCATTTAAAATCAAGAATATCACCAGGCTACATACAATAAGTAAACTATTTTGCTCTATATACGTCCGAAGTTCTTGATGTTGGGGGGTACGTTGACGTTGTTTATACTGACCTAGTTAAGGCCTTCGACAGGATTGACCACGGTCTGTTGTTACGGGAATTTCATTGCTTGGGGCTTAGTAAAACGTTGGTAAAGCTTGTTCAGTCCTACCTTACTAATCGCACCTTCTTTGTCACTTATAACGACTTTTCTTCGGGAAATAGACTCATCTGTTCTGGGGTGCCCCAAGGGTCAATTTTGGGACACCTACTCTTCCTAATGTTCGTTAATGATCTTCCCCAGGTTTGAAACTGTGAGGTGCTAATGTTTGCTGACGATGTTAAGCTGCTTTCCTCTGTGGATTCGACCAGAGACTGTGATGTCCTTCAGGATAATATTACTAGTTTGGTTAGTTGGTGCGGGACTAATGGCCTTACCCTCAATGTGTCAAAGTAGAATACTTTCATACACACGTAGATCTATGCCTATACATTTCAATTATACTATACAATATTACTATTGAGTATAAGGGACCCGGGCATTGAGTTTGACAGTATATTTTCATTCAGTGATCATATTCATAGCACTGTTGCTGCAGCTAACAAGATGTTGGGTTTTATTTGTCGAGCATCTAAGCAGTTTTCCAGTGTATCTACATTCACACTTCTTTCCGATAGCCTTGTGCGCTCTAGGTTGGAATATGGTAATCTGGAATCCACTGTACGGCGTCTATACTGAGTTAGTTGATGGTGTCCATAGAAAATTCTCTGGTATCGGGTATTTAATGTTTACCCTTGTCGGGGTTTTGACCACTGATTACCTGTTATTTACTTTAGATTTAGTTTTACTTTACTCTAGTATATTTACGTTGTTGTTTTTTTTCTTAGTCGTGTAATTGGTAATTATTATTATTATTATTACTATTATTATTATTATTATTAAAATAATAAATACTAGTGTATTAGCAACTGGATGTTGGACAGTTGGCACATTTGTTGTATTTCGTAATTTTTATATCCTTCTATGTTTTTTGTTTTATCCTGTATATTTATTGTGTTTTGTAAAAAGTCAGAAAATAAAATTAGAAACTGGATCCGTCTCGAGAGTTTCTATGAAAATTGGGTCCATTATCAATAAGAAAAAAAAACATTTTGCCTAGCCCGAGAAAATGAACCAGATGCCTGACAACAAGAAAATGATCAAGATATTTTGCAAACCAATGTGTAAGATGCTGTAGCCATAGCTTTGAGAAACAGTTTCTCGGTTTGTTGTATCACGCATTTTATTTTTTAAGATGGGGAAACTGCCAAAGTTTATCGCTGTTAGGTGCCTAGCAAATAGAATACTGAAACACTACAATAGCATAGGAACATTGCAACAAAAGTACATCTAGAAAACACAAATGGGAACTCTTATAAAGTATAAGACTAACTATACTATACATATAGTAATAATTGTAGTCATGACAAGATACTAAAATTTATAAAAGTTAAAAGATAGGACTTAAAAAGGAAAGTTAAAGCTGCATAAGGATATCGTTACGAGTTTTTAATAAACATTGTAATATTCACTTTCAATAATACTTAACTTTCATTGCATGTACGAAAACTTTTACTACTAGCCATAGATGTTGACGATATCGATCCGACAGCTCATAGATTTTGGAATATATTTACTTTACCTACTTTGATTCCAACAGATTATAATCGTTAATAATCGTAAATAAATAATGCCGCGTTTTCAAATTTTAAATAAATTAAAATAAATTGTAAACGTGGTCATTTGTGGCTTTGCAAGATGACATTTACGACGACTGTGACGATTTCTGAAATAATTAAAAAGATCCGTGAAAACCAATAGTGGGAGGTTCATAAAATCGTAGACACGTCTTCGTCGTAAACTTAAGTGTGAGAAAGCTTGCGGCTAGGCGGACACTGCGTTTTTAACAATTAGCAAAAATAACCTCTAATCAAAAACATGCAATAAAGTCAACGATGGTCAACTAACTTATTTGTTAATAAATGTATTCGTTATTCTTTCTATGCAACTACCTATTAATTTGCTGACGGTAGTTTAGTTGATATAACATATTTATATTGATATTATTAATTAAAGTTTACTAAAACGCAGCCATAGTGCTAGAACGCGACGTATGTACGAACATTTCTCTATGATCTTAAATCAGAGATATCATTACGTTAGAGAAGTAAATAAAAATAACAAAAAATAAGACATACCCTTATCTGGCGTTTAACGGCAGGGTCGATTTTTTAAATTTTATCTGGATTTAATCGATCTTAAAGCCATGAAACGCCTCATAAACTCTCTTCGAACGCAATATACACTGTATTGCATAGATCAAGATAACGTGCACACACAAACTGTTATACGTGTTCGCAACAATGCAACAGCTCAAAAGCACAAAAACACTTACATTTTAACGACTTCACGTTTAACTCAAAGTCGAAACGAAACAATAACTACTACCATTACTCAAACGAGTTAATAATTCCTATTTTGACACTTGGACGAGCATGTACTGCGGCCACAATACGATTTGTTGAAAAGGAATCCAAAGCGATACGTTTATAATTTGCAGTTCATACGTTTTTCCATATGAATGGGTATATAGAAACGGTAATTATCGAAGTAAGCGGCGCGCGTAATTTGTGCGGTCAATTCGCATTCATTTTTCTATTTTGCTTCTCCCGCGTTTTCTTGAAGCAGTCCTACTGCGAGGTTACACACTCTTATATTATTGTTGGCGATCTATATCGAGCGACGGTTCGCGCTGTTCTGTCAGTGGCCGGTGTTGTACACATGCTGCTGTTGAATCGCACAAAGACCTCTTGACTGTTTTGACGCCTATCGTCGTCTTGGTAACTCGGGGTCGACGCGACGTCGCTTTTAGCGACTTTCGCGCGCTCGGTTTTATGATTTAGGTTACCGCTAAACCTGCCTCAACGGCACTAAAACTTGTTTATTTTCTTGATGAATGCTTCAGCGGATGGACGAATGGATGGTGTGACGGTTAGCTTATCGATTTCAGTTAACAGGGGGTAAAAATAGGTCGTATTCGTTCTACAATAGTTTCCATAATAACGATGTAATAATATTTACACTCTAATGTTCCGGCAACGTCCATCTGGTTAATTGATTTTTCGCGGAGATGTTATGAATGAAGGCGTAAAAATGTTTACGGATCTATAAAAGCATACGAATGGACTTTGATGTATGCAATGATAAGTTCTGTTATGTATATCTAGTTGAATCGATCGATGCCATTCAACGTAACTAATAAAAATTATCGTCAAGAGCTCATAGTTTCATGTTTTTGTTAGCCATCTTGGTTTATGTGAGTTTTCTTCTATGTTGAATTTGGTTTTATAGCGTATACGTAGCTACAATGAACATTCTTGGAGTGGCAGACATATTCTATGTAATGTGGTTCCTTTTATTGTAAAACTAGCAATAGACACATTTTGTTCAACGCCACAAGTTTTACTTGATGATTCAAGTTACCTGATATGTGTCTTGTAATACAAAGGCGTATCCAGGAACGAATTCTTTTGCTTTACTACAATGCTGTTTATACGTGGCTAATTGCATATCTTACAAGAAACGTAAAACATATTCTCGATAGAATATAAAATTCTGCCGCAAGAAAATCTTTTTTGTAATAAGTATTTCTTTTGTTTCTTTTTATAAATTGCTTTCAATCCAGTTCCAAATAATTTGGTGGAAGTGCCAATTATATTACATAATTGTTGTTGGGGATATTTTGTGTGATTGTTTTGTAAGGAGGCATTACAAGTACTGTAACATCGAACAATACATATAAACTTTATGTAGTTCGTTGCTGGGCCGTTCTAAATATTTTTCTAAATATCTTGGAAACTATAACTTCACGTAGCCGTCTTTGCTGTTTTGCTGATGTTCGTATATTTACAAATTGATTAATCTTTATCTCTCGAATCACTTGTTTCTTGTTTGATGACATTCTGTACAGATAAAGAAGAACAGAGCTACCAAAACATCTGTCGTTTGGCAATATTTTTGTTGGTGCCCAATTTCCATAACTTAAAGATAATAATAATATGCTAATAATAATTTGAACTCTTGAAATTTGTATAAATATCTTGGAAACTATAACTTCGCGTTGCTGTCTTTGCTGTTTTGCTGACATATACAAATTGGTTAATCTTTATTTCCTGAATCACTTGTCTGTCGACAAAGTAACACTACTATTGTAGGATTTTTGGAATTAAATTAATTGTAATTTAGATTACATAAATTACTAAACTTTGTGCCAATAAAACTTAAAAACTATTCATCTACATGAAATCTAAACCTGCTAACTGGCAAATATGCTAGATTACTGACGAGCAAAGCTTAATGGCCACATTGAAAACCCTACAGAAATAGAAATCTCGCTGCTTAAATAAATGCTAAATATTCCGCAAAACAGAAATCAAAACAAAAAGCGGAAATGAATAACGTCAGCGAAAACGAATCGGTTATGGAATCTAGAATGGAATTAAAACCTGTCTAAACAAAAAAAAGCAATCCACGATAAATTATGAGAACGCTTAGTATTAATATTCCTACATTCGCGAATAAAAATGAGAGCCACTTTTGTACACAAACGCATTACTTCGGAATGCTACATTATTTAGATTACAAGGTCATAACAACGTGCCGCTGCCTACTATTCATACTGTTTATTTATTAGTATTTTATTGGCAGTAACAAAGCTTGTTGCAGTGCAAACAACAGTGAATAAGGAACAGAGTTATTAAGTTTATTGAGCTGTAAATATCAGATATATATTATGTATCATTTGGTTGGCAAACATAATTGAGTTAAAACTGTTATTTCAGCACTAATTACATTCTTTACGTGTAGTATTGGTTTCTTTAATAATTACTAACAGAAACAATACTACATACATCTAGGACATTTAAAATTTTGTTTTATGCATTATTTATTAGCATATATAGTATATATAGCATCTTATTTATGAGACGCAGAGGAAAAGTCGTACCAGACTATCCTACATTTAATTCCGCTATTTCCCGGGACTAGAAACCGGCTATATTTAGATCTTAAAGACAGATTCCAAGTACCAAGAATGAGAACGCTCATTTTCCTTTTGAAGAATGTGTTATAGAAAAGAGAATATATACCTGACTACTTTTTTCCATTAAAGTTACAGTATTTCGCACGAAGACCTGCCTATTATATCCGGAGATATAAAACAGGCTGTAATTAATCCGCGCATTTCTTTATACAAAAATGTTCCAGATTATGTTCTTAGTAGTTTCTTTGGAATAGGTGAATTAAGTGGTGTAAGGTAACAAACGAGTTTTACCTATAAAATTTTCAAAGCGGAATATTAAAGTTGAGAGTTTATACGTAATAATATACAGCACGGCTTAGTTTAATCGTAATTAAATTTTCTGTCGGTTACCTTTGTAAGATTAAAACCGAATATGATTTTAACATGCCGTGAAAATATCGCTGTTGCGTATAAATAGAAAAATAAACGGAATTAAGTACATTCTGAAAGAAATATATATTTTCCAATCAAACTATTAAAGGTTTATATCCAAAATTTATAATTACAATAATAGGACTATCGGTCAAAAGCTACAGAAACCATTCTGAACTGATCATCGCGTAACAGTTAATACTTGGTGCTAATACTTGAGTATTTCCATCCGTAATATATGCTTACGGTCCCAGAATTTGCATTTTTTCAACATTTGCACTTTTTCTAATTGTCAGGTTCATCAAACAATGTAGATAATGTTTCGAAGACTGTTGTTTCCTGACCTATTTTTGTTGAGCTAAATCTGGTTGGTTTCGTGGTTTACTCTGCACGAAAAAGTGAAAAGTTCTTCAACTGGGTATGGAGTTTTTGATAGTCCAAAATATAAATCAGTTATTTGTAGATGGGATTAAGGAAGGGAAACGTATGTTCATGATCCGAACACTTTGTGATCTTTAACTTTCAGACAGTTCTAAAAGACTTCCTCCAGTATAAATTTCAACTGGTCCGAGACAAATGACTGAATGTAAGGCAGTTGATGACAAAACAGACACCATGATATCTTTCATACGTGTTCCAGGATATTTGGGCTGTATTCAAGCGAGCTTTGCGTTTGACGTTCTTAAAAGCAAACTTTAGAAGAAAGGTCAAGTCAATGTGAGACAAAGGAATATCCCGAAGCAGATTTTTATGAACTTTACACCGAATATTAACAAAACCGTACTTAATTTCAGCAAACCAGAACAACATAAAGAAATGCGTTGTTGATTAATACATTTGTAAAGCTTTCCGACTCAAAACCGACTGCTGAATAGCTTTTGGGTTTACATTTACTGCCACAGAGAAATTAGCTTCAAACTCTACAAACCATCCGTCATCATCTTCACTACAAATAAAACTTTTGAATCTTGATAATTTCCTGCAGCTGTAACAGAATTATTTGTGATTGGTATACATTTCAGTGGCATTGAAATGTAAGTTTTTATATGCAGTAGTCAATGACTATAATCATAAATGTATGTATATTTCACAATAAATTTACTCGTACATTCACGTAGTATATCGTGAATAATTTTAAAAACTAAGATAATTGTATTTAAATAAACACGTTGCGTGGCAGTCAATCATTACAATATTTCCTGTATTTGCGTTATGCTATTGTCAAGATTCCAAACTGCATTTTCTTATCTTGCAGTGTTTATAATCACCATTTACTGAAAACAAAATTGTAGCCCAGTTAAAATATGACGCAATGGTAGCGAAATATATCATAATTCTGGCCCTACAGCAGCGATCCCAATACCGGGGTTATGGAGCACCTTATTGCCATATTAATGGATCTCCCAAGTTTGAAATTGCATGTTTACACCAACTTATAAACTTAAAAATTCCCTCTGACTAAAGCACTTACTATATGATTGATAAAATGATAGATTTGACCTGACTGTCTTATAAAGTTTCTATGATATAGTTATTGCTAGATGTAGCTTTACTTAATTTCATAATAAATGTAGTTAAACCTGAAAAATATTTCAATCTGAAGCTTGTCCAATATCATTTTTTCCTTAGATATAGGGCTCTTTACTTCAAAATAGTGAAATCGTTACCAAATGGTTTAATTGATAGTATACAGCTTGCTTGTATTTGTTAGGATTTTTCCCTTATTGATAACATTGTTTATATATCATCTAATAGCAATCTGAGAGCAATTTGAGTTTACCACCCAATAATACGCGGCTAGGAAACAAACAAGTTTTTCGGAATTAAGTTTCCACAAATAAAGTTCTATCAGACAATAACAGGGTCGGACATTTTTTAATCTATGTACATACTTAGTCCATAAGTATGATTTGCAAAACCTTGTGGAAAAATTGATTATATTTCTTTCCGGAGTACATGGCCCCACATTGATTTCCAATATCAAATCAAGCCTAAACAACAGCAACCATTCGTACACGAAGTACCACAACTCTGTTTCTTAGAAATATATTTGATTTCCTTTTTTGGATAACTCTTTTACTTCTATTTTCATTCGTCTGCGGCGCGGCTTCCGGTTGGCGTGAAAATAAAATTCAAAGGATTAGAGTCGGTTTACCAGCCGTGCCGAATAAAATTTTCCCTTCTGTTTGCTGGATAGTTTACTACGTCGGGTTTCATGTTTACGAGCTTGTGGCGCCATCAAGCGGCATAGCTTTTAATTTCCTGTCGTTGATTACATGCTATGACTACGAGCAAAGCAAGCGAGTAAATGCAAATTGTTATCTATCAGTTTCTAATTTCACCGAACGTAACACCTTCAGGTTTTTCTGATTTTCTTTTGGAGTTAATCAAGTATTCCACAAAATATTTCCGATATTTGGATATTTATACTGTATAGCACAGTTAAGGTTGCTTCTTATACACTAAACCACAAATGTTTATCCGCCTTCAAAGTCAACCTATTAAAACGGTTTTAATTAACTTTATGTGGAAGTCATACATATGCACAAATGTTTTCTGTCTGTCTAGTTCTAAATGCATTCGTCAATTTCCGGGAGTCTATAAAAATTTTCGTATTTCTCAGACAAATTCCTCTCATAAAAGGTTAATAGAACTACTTAGATATGCGTTTGGGATTTTCATTTTTTAGAATACAAGGTTTTTCGGTTAGTTTTCTTTGAAATGAAAAAGAATTTGTGTTTAACATCTTCCTAATATGCCATCTAATTTAACTGGGCCTAATACGGAGTGTATTTGAAATTAAAGTAAAAAATATTAAGAGTGGTAAGATACAATTATGTAGAATATAAATCCAATAAATTTTTGTTCAATTACGCCCCCAAGCCCAAAATTAAAATCTCCCTTATAAGTTTTAATATCCGCCGCCTATGAATCGATAATATGTTTACCTCGATCAAAGTAACGCAAGACATCGCAAAAACAGCTGTCGATGATATAAAAACTACGAAATAACGCTCATGTGTCATTTTTTTGAATAGCTTTGAATGAAAAGTTCAATAATATCAATGTGATTACGTATGAAAATACTATCGGAGACTAATTAATAAAGGAACTTTTATTTTAAATGTATCCAATCTATGGAATTACTTTAAACAACGATTGAAAATCATTTAACTGTAGTAAAAGTAAAACTATTATTATGAAATAAAGATAGTTTCTTCGTTGGAATTTTTGTAATCGTAGTCGCATTTTCCTGTTTATTAAAGAATTGGTGATTCCATGTCTGCAACATCTACATACATTTAGCATTCGAAACAGACTGACTCTGATTGTGCGTTGCACACATGCTAAATATCGCCTATCGCTACATCTGCTCTGCGCTAGATATATTTGTAAAAACACAGTGGTGCAATGAATATTTTATAAATATCTTAATAAGTGATTTTTTTTTCTCGCGTCTTGGAAGGAATTTGCGCAAAATATTTTGAATTCAAGTTTAATAAAATAATATCTTTCCATTTTTCATAGTCTTCACTTTTATTGTAAATACACCTTGTATGCGCAGAAATCTTGTATTATTATTGATTCTGTTGTGCTTCATCGGATTTTCAGAGAAAACTCCTTTGCTTTGATGGGAGTATCTCAAATTTAGGAAGATTCCAAGAATGGTTGGTTTAGTAGCCATAGCTTCAACCTTTATGTTTGTCCCTCCCCTATGTACTTTGCTTTAGTTTGCTTTAGTAATGCATTTCATAAAACTATTGCTCTATGAAATTTGGACGTAACCGCCTCTCAACTGTTATCAAGATTTATCTTTATTTTGCGGTGCTGTTTAACGTTTACTTATTTCTCCAATTGCACAATCTTCCGCTGATGTTTTTAACTATCCTCAAAGCTTTAATAGACTGATTACAGCTTCATTAACAGACTCTACTTCGTGGTAAGACCTAATCTAGTTTTTTCAGAGACTATTGTGAAACGAACATTTAACTCGACTGTGAGGAATGGACTTGAGCATTCGAAAACTTACCAAGTTATGAAATTGCGATTATAGATGTAGAAATGAACCACTGTAATTGAATAGTTTACAATAAAATAAAGGTAATCGTTCCAAATTAAGAATTAATTCGATATGACTGTGCGCATCATATTAATAGCTAGCAAGAAATAAATTGTAGAAATGTACAGTTTCCATCTGCTGTTAATTTCATTTAATTAGTTTTTTGCATACACCCACAATTATATTTACATTAATTTTATTAATACTTCATTCAAACTAACAAATAATAACTATGTAATATCCTGAAAGTATTGTAGTTTAAGAGTTATTATTATATACTTTTTTGCATTTTTTACCTATTCATTTGAATGGAAACATTTAACTTACGTATATACGTACAAAATTCTGACAATTTTCTGTAATCACATAATTCTCTCGACCGCAACGGTTATGTAAACTTCACAAAGTTGCACATAATTTCACAGATAACCACCAAAACTTCCCGCCAGTGTGGCACTAGCTCTAACACATTTACTAATGTGGATGAACAGATGAGCAGACCATTTAAATTCGAATCATTTAAAAGTAAGCAGTTACCCAAATTCCTCATTTTCTTCACGTCTGTATTCCCTATCTCGCTTCTTGTCTTTAATATCAGCATTTTCTCTTAATTTACTAGGTAAGCGTGTATGATTGTATAACTTTTTGCTATAACAAGCTATAATGTACATATGTGCTAATAATAAAACTTGACCGTGAAACCTGTACATAGCTGCATATTGCAAATACAACAGGTTTTATTATGTTGAAATGTCGTAGATTTAAAAGAAGTAAATATATCGTGTAGCCAATGGACACTTGGATCCAGTTTAAATTATTCTAAATTGGCGTAATTGGATTTCCTCTAGACAATAAGACACGAACTGATTTGTATTTCCTGACTTACTAGTCTCTCGACTTCCATATCCAACTAACCTCTGATCGCTTAATTGATATTAATTGCGGTTAGACGGCAAAAATTCGTCCAGTTTGTTGCTGATAGAAATGTAATGCATTGCGGCTCGTTTCTTGCGGCGAATGAAATATTTTAGAAATATCCGATGTCGCTGTAACATAAATGACTTGGACTAGATCCAACTATTTTTACTATGGGAAAAGAAGTGAGGTGGAAAGAGTCCGGAGGAAGATCCAATAAGGCAGGTGATTAAGAATGATACGTTGACATATGGAATGTTTTAGTTTTATATTATCGGCTATATGGGTTGTTTATAAAAATAATTAGGGAATTGATGCCAAAACTAATTAAAACCAAGAAATATATATGTTGGCAATGCTATATTGGGCACATATTAACTTCGATAGCCATGTTCAAAAATCTACGACGAAATATGTATACTGATTCTAATTCTCACACTTATTTATATTGCTGATTTTCTATTTTATCTATCAAAAGCTATTCACATATAGTAAAATGTGAAACAACTCTCAATTTGATAAATTTTAACTGAACTTTTTAGCTCGTGGCATCTATTATTGACCAATATTAGTGTTGTATTTTGGTAACCGACCATGTTGTATAAAATCTAGAGAATAGTCAGTAGAAGAACTTTAGAAGAAGTTTAAAAGTTTTAAAGTTAAAATTTGTCTGTATCGTTTATTTGCTCATGTTCTTCCTTTTTTGGTAATTAGATAGCTGTCGCAAGGCATATAGGGTAGTCTTTAGCTACGTAGACAGATTTTTTGGGGTATTTCCTAGGGTATTGAAGTTGTAGGGAAACAACTACATATTTATTTTTTCTCGACCGTACACAAAATGCGTTCACTATTAGTGTAACTCACCATAACTGCACTGACTACTGTAGGTAGTAACTATTGTAGGTATAATTCAATTAATGTTCGACAGTTCTTACGACAGTATTGTGTTACTTTAAATAAATGTTTTATTCATGGTAAATCGTATAACAGTATATATGAAAATCAAATTCGATTTTACAATAAACTATATAGAAATAATTAAATTTTTTCTGAAACAGATCACTGTGATTGGCAAAAAGTCACAGCACTGTCGGACTTATATCTATAATACTTTTTCTTTGAAGAGCACCCTGTATAGTACGTTTTATTCGGGTCACTAGATAGATCATTAAATAACTGACATTTACGCAACTAAATACATACATTAGTTGCAGTGGTTGCATAACTACATTGGAACTGGAATCTTACTACTTACTGGTACCTTTATACCTCTATGTATGTGTGTGCTTTCCGACAACCAAAATCAATAAAATTGTTAATAATTGTTAATCATCAATATTTTTTATTGTAGTGTTAAGTTTCCTCTGGAAATGAAATGTCTAAATTACTTTTCGAGTCATACAAACTTCATCAAACGCTATTTCTGAACTAGCTTTAAGATACTTTTTGCAGATTCTTTAAAGAATCTTATTTCATTTTTCCTTGATCAATTATTTGTGTAGGTAATTCTTGCCATTTCGACTACTTTTTGGTGGGGGTACGATGTACAAATTTTCATTTGGTATTAATGAGAAAAATGCACTACTGTCATGTTCCAAGAGATTGGTCCATTGTTTCAGATACTCTAACAGCATTCTCAGGAAATGTTGTGTTTAATGGAAACCATCCAGTTTTCGAAAAATTAAATAGAATAAATCTGTTCAAGACCATTCCCAATTGGTGTTATAATAAGCTATCACTGTGATTTGACTTTTATTGGATTGATGTGTTGGTTTTTACTTTTTTGTATGTTACAAGAATCAAATTATGTATTTTTCTTTTTGTGTACTTAAATTGTGTTAATTTAAGCTGCTGGACATTCAATATACATTATTATTATTATTATTATTATAAATTGTATATCAAACAAATTCTTGCTGTTGGTTTAGTTAAATTCGTAAAAAATGTGATTGCCTCATAGATTCTGTTCTGGAGAAGCCTCGGTTCATTGATCAGTATATGTTAATTCCCGGAAGTCTAAGTATTGAGACTCAAACGTCATAAAGGCGAATTATACAGCGTTGTTGTTTTGTTCAGTTTTTACATTTTTTTACCACCCAAGATAGTATTCCGTAGATAAGGGCGATATACAAAAAACTGCATTTCTACATCGTGTAATAACCAAGATATTAAAATTCAAAATAGCAAACTTTAAATGAGGGTTAAACGTAGGACCAGCTTGTTCGAGAACTTGCGGTACGTTTTATCATCATTGCATATGTTATAGTGCAATATCAGCAAAAGTATGTTTATTCTGTTTGTGATGACTAGCGCTGTAAGGTCATTTGCCATGCAAAGAGTTTAATGTTATTGAGAGGCAGTATTGATGAATACGTAAACAGGGGAATATCGGAACGACTGCCTTAGTATTGTTTACTATTGGATAGGTGACACGTAAAAACACTCGTCGAGAATACATATGTACATACATACGTAGTATTCAGGCGGTCAAAACTTTGAGCAGCTGTTATAAGATAGGTAAAAATACTGTTTCTCAATAGGTGGGTCCATGTGTATATCTCGGTTAATACACTATGTATACTGAAATTTTTTGTACAACGCTTTTATTTTACGAATACTATCTTGTGCTAAAAAGAATGTAAAAACTGAACAAACACCCTGTATAACCAATTTTCACTACTATGCACTACAATATCAAGAAATGCTACTGTTTGCATAAATAAATATCTACGAAGTCGATAAACTCACTTTTGGCCACTTTCAACAGGATGTAGCACCACTGCGTATTGTACATACACTCATGGAAAGTAAAGATTGGAAACTTTGAATACGTTGTTATATGCAAACTGTCCAATCTTTGCTTTCGATGAGGTACGTATAATACTCACTTGTCTAGAAAATTTTATGACAATCGACTATTTATAATAAGTTTCATTCAATGACCAGGCATATAGCTAGATTTAAGACCATTAAATTTATTTCTGTATGATTAGCTGAAGGTTTATTACAGCCGATATAATAATTTAGATGAACTATAAACTGCGATTAACGAAATATAGTCTTACTTATTGTTAGTACAACATATTTTTTTCCGGACATTCCGAAGCCTTTATGAAGAGCAAATACATTCATTAGTACATATTTTCAACAAGAGTATTAAAGAAGGGAGTAGGATAAAATAGCAATAAAAGTACTAAAACATTTACTTGTAACTTTTCTCTTACATATCTTGTAGTACAGTTCTTAATAATGAATACAAAATATACAAACTTAATCATATAATAGTAATAATAACTCTTACGATCACCTACTGTACATTATCACAGTATCACAAGTAATGGCGTACGAGAACTGAAAAAACCCAATATAAGGAAGAGACGAAAGTGGATCGCAGAGTCCTCTATGGCAATTACGAAACACAACATATTCGCTGCAGTAAACAACATATCTAACGAAAATAACAAACGATTAATCATGGAACATAATAACAAGAATAGCACAATATTCGTTCTCCTTTCTGTATTTCTATATATCTTTATATCATCTTAAACTTTACGTCTAATATTTAGTCGAAGGTCCCGCAACGTTTCGATCCTTAGGTTTTTCCGGCAGAGGTCGCAACGCCATCTTACCAGATTCATTCGATTTAACCGAAGACTTCTTCTCACTCTCTTCGTCGTTTCTATGCTCTTTTAATTCGGAATAGAGATGGACGGTAGCATCTGTTGGTTCTGAGTATTCTCCTACAAGGGTAGGCCGTTGATTAGCCATCTTCGCCTGGCAAAATCTCGTCTCCATATATTTGATACGATCAGTCGGACTTTCCGGAATTTCATTGTGATGCCCGTGCCCGTTTTGCAAATTTCCCAACTCTTCGTAAAGATGCGTTTCTTCATCTTGTCGATTGTTGTTGGTGTAGCTGTCTGAGGTAATATAGCGTTCGTATAATTTTTCAATACGTTCCCTAGCCTGTTCTTTGATATCATCATCGGGGTCATTAAGAGCTTCTCTTAATCTCATTAGTAGCTCCGGAGTAAGTTCGTTGTCGTCGTTTTTAGGTCCATTTCTTTCTAAGTCTACCATTACTCTTTCATCGTCGTGACTCGGCTCCCCTTGGGTCAATCTAATATTTCGAAAATGCATACAATATCCATTTCTCTTCAACCAAATTCCACCTCTGATCAATAAAATGACTACTGTTCCGCACACAGCTAAAATTAATAGTGTCCCTAAAGCTATGCCTATGTACATGTTACTGTTGATACTTTCTTCCATCTCGTCGAATAACATTGTAGCTGTTGTATCTAACGTTTTAGTCTCTCCATGATATGGTTCACAGTATATCTCCGTTTCGTTGCCGCACACTAATTCCGTAAAATTCTTCATATTTATTAGTCCTTCGTTAAGTTTAAAACAATGCGATAAAGTCTTGCTAACTTTGCAAAAACTGGTATCCAAAGCGAAATCAACGTTCATTTCCGAATTGTCAAACAGATCGCGCAACCATTTACCCATATCACAGTAACACTGTTGGCTAAAAGAATTGTCGTCGAATTTTATGGCCGTGTGCTTCGGGAGGTGAGATATGAAGTTCAGAGATTTCAATTTCGCATTGTGGATTTCGTTTCCCACAAAGGTGACCTCTTGAACTTCATCGTCAGTGATGACGTCGAAGGTGATGAAAGATTTTTCTATGTTTAGCATTATGTTGTGGTTGAAGTAGACCCTGTTGAAATTCGAGAGGACGAAGGCCTTTTCTTGTATAGTCTTGAATTGGTTGTCGGTAATGTGGAAGTTGGAAGCAACGCTGGTGATTCCGGTTAGTTGGATGTCCGTTATACTGTAAGAAATAATTGCAAATTATTGCCAATGGCTTTAGTAGCAAGATATACATAAGTACACAACCTATGCACCAACTTCTGTTATAGACCTGCTTGATAAGCTTTTAATCATTTTTCTTTAATTTATTTAAAAAAAGAACTTCTCATCACTACTAGCGAATGCTATTAGTATATTGCAAACATTTCAAATACTTACATGGAATGCTGTACGGTGAAATTGGTGAAAGCTGCCATGATAGCTTGCGTTTCCAACGTGTGAATGATGCATTTACTCAGTACGAAATTGAAGATTAAAGATTGACCGCTAAAGGCTCCCGTTTGCAGGCGATGTATCGTAGTGTTGACGATGGACACAGATGATATCTGGCTTGCTTTAAATGCCTCGGAATGGATATTCTTGATTATGGAATCCTGAATGTTTACTTCAGCCAGTACAGAGAGAAAGGCCGATTTCGGAATTTCAGATATTCTTACGTTTAAGAAGGACAACTGCAAAAGAGATAGAATAATCAAATTAAGTAACTATAAAAATTGTTTGATTTTGTCAGTATATTAATTTTATACATTTTACACAGTACGCTGCTGAACTATTTTGTTTGCTTTAGAAAGTAGAAATCTAACGCTTATTAATAATAAAGGAGTTGTTTTAGCAAAGTGAATTGCAAAATGTATTTAAGCAAATAATGTTTCAGTGCTTGTAGGTAACTGTAGTAAAGCATTGCCTAAAATTCTTGCTAACTTGCAACAATCAATTTGTGACTAGCATCACTAATGTTTGTTGGATATCCCAGTACTATCTACAACTTTTGTTTTCGGAAAATAGAGAATTATCGTGGAATTTTTGTAGTGAGTGCAGCTGCAACGGTTTATTAAACTAGATACATATATTTCGTGTCGTGATAGGCAGTTTATACTGTAACATATAAACGGCTTTTAAGATGATTTATATTTTTCCAATGTATATGTTCAACGAGTGTAGAGTGAATAAAGAACTTCTTGTGGTCGTGCAGCTGCAGCGGCTTTCTGTCAAGTCGACTGCCGTAACTCGCGCTATATAACTTTGGCACAGCATTATCTCATCGTGAGTAGTTTTGCGGTGATAATTGTATCCCAAGAACGAATGTCCTGTAGTTAACTAGCAATTAAAACAAAAGAGTTCGCAAAACGAAATACATAATACGTATTTATTGGTTTCAAATCAATTTTTTTAAAAACTTTGTTAATTCTTTGTATGAATCTGTTTGGGAAAATTACTGGACAAAACGACACTGATTTGTTTCACAAATACTATCGTGAACTTGAGCTTTACCTATCAAAAAGAGTGGTTATTGCTGTAGTTTCTGCCAATGAATACTTAAGAATGTAGTGATTTGTCTCTAATAACAAAGATTTCTAAAAACTAATAATTACCTACGGTGGATCTGCTAAGATAATCGACATAACCCAATGTCTACCAGAAGTATGTGCAGCATTTCTTTTTACATTTTCTTCTGAATCACTCTTGCCAAAGCCAGCAATGAAAAACTCGGTGCTTATTGTGTTAGACACTTCAGTCAAATCGACTTTACAAAACCGACATTAATATATTTTGCAAGATATGTAACTCTCGAGTTAAGACCTAGGGAAGTAAATTTTGAATGTGCAACTGGTCAATGAAAGTAGGAAAAATATTAGTTGCTATTTGAAAATAACAAAATATCTTTATTTTCTCCATAAAAGGTTTGAAATGGTTTTATGAAAAATGCAATAATTCAAGAAGGTAGTTTTAAAAGCAGGCTTATTAAAAAAAGGAGTCTTACAGTTGTTTTGGCAATACGAATCCATAAAGAAAACAAGGTAATTTTATGTAAAATAAGGAAGTCAATGCGTATTTCAGAAGAA
>SMLS01069355.1:0-13208 GCA_004785975.1 Popillia japonica
CGTTTCTGTTTTTCGTCTGAAAAACAGAATCCTTTCGCATGTTTTAAGTTGTTTAAATTGAAATTCCCTCAGTCCAAAAATGCGCTCTCGCGTAAACAGAAAAGGAAACCGGAAAAAACAAGACAAAATGCAAGGCGATGGGTATTATCTAGAAAAAAGAGAAAAAACAAATTCGCCCTGTTTTAATTAAGTCCTTTTTCTTTGTGTCAGGCACGGCGAACAGAGTAAAAAATTGTAATAAAGATAAATATTCAATTTTCCTTGTCGAGATTAAAAGACGATTTGATGAAGGAAAAGAAAAATAGGAGCACTATATATTTTGTAGACCGAAGAGATGAAACATAAACTTAGTTTCTCTCTCTAGTAAATTACGGTCTTAACTGCGCCCTCTAGCGTTTTTCAGCTTCGCTACTTTCGCTGCTAATTTTCATTAAATTCACGATGGTGTATTATAGCAATTTCCGCAACAAACGCGTCAGCAGATAGCAACTCCAGGGCGAAACATGTACTGATAGCGCTGCATATTTATAGTATTCCTTTATCTGGAAATGTTTGGTTATCTTGTAATGTGATACCAGATTCTTTCAAAAGTTACTATACGTGTTCGTTCTTTATTTACATTTTTCCAAATCGTTTGCTTGAATTTCATTAGCATTTCAACGTAAATATGTGTTACAAAATAAAAAATATTTTTGTAGTCGATTATGGTAAGTTTTTTGCTAATAATGTTCTTGCGAAATTTGATCAACTATCTGCTAGATTTCACCTTGCTATATTTGAAAAGGTACTCGCTGTTTAACTTTTCAGCACAGTACAGCTTTTAGTGAGGTAACAACCTCACTAAAAATTCATAATGACAAGTAGGTACAGTTTTGAGAACCAGAGTATGAGTGACGAAGACATTGATATCCAGAGCACATCAGATAGGTGGTTTTACGAAATGAACCAATATTTCGTGTAACTCTGTTAGATAACGGTTTTATAGATTCCAGTAATGACAGATTCTGTACAAATTCTCTGTTATTATCACCTATACGTACAATAGGTATTCAGGGAAGAGTTTTCATACATAAACACAGTCGTATTCGTCATTTCTTGATCTAAAATCAAGGAATGGCGGTCAAGAAATATTTCAAGATGATCGATTAGAATGAGATAATATCAATCAGGAGAAGAAAGCAAAACCGTTGAAATAAGGTACGCAGCACCGATAATAAATGGGAAGATGATGTAGGGTATGGAGACAAACTAAAATAAAAACCGTCATAGAACTAAACGCTATGGACAAGGAGAACCAATGAATGTGAGAATAGGTATAGCAAATGAACGATTATGAGCTATAAAATAAGCGAAAACGTAGACAATGAAAGCGAAAACTAAAAAAAAGCAAAAAATAACAAGCGAAGCGAAATGGAATAAACTAAGAAATGAAAAAATAAAAGTGAGTACATACAATTGCTGTAATACCATAACAGTGGCGGAACAATACAGAAGATATCTTCGGGATAATTAATGGTAACGGCCACAGTAAAGCAGGTGATTATTAATTTTCCATCTCTCCCCAAAACTGAATATGACATATCTTCACATTAGCAAAGAAAAAGCTTAACATACCTGCAAACCTGAAAAAATTAAGATTAATGAAGACGAAAGGATCCAAAATGACAATTATGAGAGCAAGATTAGTAATAAGTAAATGCATTAAACAAGGAGATTTATTTTCCACTACATTGTTTAGCTTGACGTCGAAATATAATAACGACAAAGGTAACACAAGCGCTAAAGAGGAAAGTAGTCCAATCCATAGCATGTTTTTAAAATATTGTTACAGCGCAAAGGCAAAAATGGTAAAGCCACGAAAAAAATACGTAAAGAAGGAAAATTGGGACTAGAAATAAACGAAGAAAATACTGAAATAATGAAACTGAGAAGCACACTTACTAGCCAAAGCATTAAAATTGAAAAATACGTATTCTAGCAGGTAGAAACATTAATCAAACGAAAACTAATATTTGTGAACAATATCTCTAGTAATGGAAACAGAAAGATAGAAATAAAAAAAGCAATTTCTTGCAAATCGTCTGTGTTGCAAATAATAAAAACTGCCATAACACAAATGCTTCACGAGAAAAATGAGATATTCTATCCGCAATGTTCTTGTATGCAACTGAAACAATAACAGCTAATAACTTCAAAATATAAAGAAGATGTAAGAACAGTAGAAAGAATGATATTAAGAACAATGACGTGACAATTAAAAGATACTGCTTTGAAACAGAAGTAGGACAGAAAATTTAAAGTTTAAGTAGTGGTAGTAGCAATAGAAAAGTAGAAATGTGAAAACGTGTAGATGGAAATAAGCACAGTTAGGGGTTTATATATTCTTACGTGATGCTGCCCCTGAGCAATCAAAGAAGTAATTTCTACAATCTATAGAACAATGCGAGATATTGCGATGTATGAGCCTAAAATCATATTGTTGTAACTATACGACCCAATGATCCAAGTTATTCCAAAATATTAATATTATGTGTGTTGTTCGTCGAATCAACTTGATCCTTTTTATCTTGTATGTATGTACAGCCACTGACAGAAGTAATATCTGCCTCCAAGTAACGCTATGTAGCAAAGCTGTATTCCATTCTATAATCGAGTTGTTCATCGTTGCCTACTACCTTCGCTTATTGCATTATGTATTCACGCAAATCGAAATCCTTTGTTTGCTGTTATAACAACAATTGTAGGTATTAACACTAGAGAATCATCATCAAAGAGTGCTACAAATTTATTATATATACATCAAAAACTAAATGGTGAATAAATATAAACAAATAAAAGTAAAATAAAACGAAATTCTTGTTTTTTTTGCCAACATTTTTTTCTTATATTAAAAATCTCTGTTTATTGGTGTAATAGTATATTTATTAACAATAATTATTTGTATATTTTTCTGAAAAGGAGTTTTTGGAATCTTCGAAAGCTAATAAGTAAAATGTATTGTCATAATGATATTATTTATATAAGTTGTTCTTAGTAAAGATGCCACTATGCAAAGCAATAAAGATACATAATTTACAATAAAATTATTTACAAAAGAAAACTGAAGTAATAAAATTATAAAAAACGTAAGTAAAATAAAAATATGACAAATTAAGTTAATGGCTACGATATTTAAAAAAACAAAATGTTGTAAAATATATATAACCGCCTTTATTAATACAGCCTCTTTGTCTGTTAGGAACGGCGATCAGTAGTTTTGAGCAGTAATCGCTACCGCGCAATCGTTCCCACACGGCAATCACATTCTCTTGTAAGTTTTGTTTTCATTCCTCATTCGCACCATTAGCGCCCATAAGTTTTCAATTGCAATGAAATCTGGTGACTGCTGGCCAGAAAATTATTCCCTTTATACACAGGCTGTCCGCGATATACAAATCATGCAGTTAAAGGATGATAGCTGTAACGATTTAGAAACAAAAACATTTAAGGGTACGATTTAAGCGTAAACGAGAAAAAATTGTTTCTAAAAAACCTTATTTGGTCAAACTGTATAAGAAAACTCATCCATATTGCTTCTTAAATAACCAAAAAACCATATAAAAAATTTAGTGGTGAAAATAACTGAAAACAACGACGAAAACGAATTATTTAATACTTTGAAACTGAAGCGTGGTGTCATTTCTCTTACACCATACTGTACACGTATTCAATAGAATACGATGCAAGCGAAGCATCACATGTTTCTACGACCTTGAACTACATTAGACCATTGTTTCGTACCATATCGTACGAAGTCAATGGCCATAAGTAGGAAAGAGGTATCTTTGCGTATTTTTTTAATAATGTTATGACAATAAAATCGATGTTATGTTGTTAGTTACGCTAGAGTGAAAAGGGCGTGTTTAATAGCAGCTTTCGATCGGTAAATGAAGATTTCAGTTGAGGGACAGTCGCATTAAATGAAAACAATGTAATAATAGTGCAATTATGTTAGGGCGCTTTAAGTTCTTTCGTTATGGCTACTACCAAATTTAGTTCTTTTCTTTTATTTGTGATAAATTGGTGGTCCTAAAAAGCACCTTTTTGAGAGACAGGAGAAAATGTATTACAGGAAAGGCTCGATGTGTTGCCCATTTGCAAGAGCACACGCCTGTAATTGTTGGGTAAATCCTGCACTGATCTGCTGCCGCTGTACAGTATGCGTCGAAGTTTGTGACATGAGAAATAACTTTTTTCTTGTTTACGCTTACAGATAGACCCATGGTGTATTAAATGTTTTTGTTTCTAAATCGTTATAACTATCATCACTTAAATGCATGCTTTGTATATCGCGGACACCCTGTATGGTTGCTCTTCAAACCAATTACTTACAAGCCTAGCGGTATGTATTGGCGAGTTATCTTGTACCTTATCGTACCTTCGGGGAAGATGACGTGTGCGCTGGGAATAAAGATATCCTCTAGAATATCCATATGTTGTTCTGCCGCGAATCTATCATCAAGTGGAATAATTTCACCTGGTGCACCTGCATTAATCTATCCTCAAAAACCACGCCAAACTAATTCACTAAGTTTTTCTTGTTGCTGAATATATTGAAATTGGTGTTATTTCTACGCCATAACACGATTGGCGAATCGTTAGATGTGAAGAAAACTTTTTTGTCCGTAAATATGACGTCTTGCCAATCCCTATTGATGTTTTCGCGAGCATTCTGCTATGAACATGTTTTTTGTATAATGTCCAGATAATTGTTCTAGACGAACAACTGGAGTTCTTCTTTTATTTGTATGCTTCCGGTGAAGAGACGTTAGGCATTAAACTCTACAATTCTATTTACATCATTTTCCCATAATAGATGATATCTTCTTCTTCTCTATGGTGCTTGAAGAGGTATTTCGTTATCGTTTGCGTATCGTGATATACCACCTCTGTACTTGTCTCGCTGCAAAGTGAAATGCCATATACATATCTCATCAACAAATGGTAGGAATACTTTAGAAGTGATTACTAGTGGACTTATTACTTACCTATTACTAGTTTCTTATCTTATTTCTCTGAAATTCTTTCCTACTTTATGTTTGGTTCAAAAATCTGTGTTGTTAAATTTTCAGCAATTTCATTTATCTCGTTAAAAAATGTTATACCAGATGAAAAGTAAAAGAATTTCTATTACGTGTTTCTTATTGTATGAAACAAAACAAATGAAACTATTACTGACTTTATCCAAGCTTAGATAGGAACTATACTACTTCCAGCATTTATTTCTATATCTTTTTATTAACGAAATACATATTTTGAACATACATCAATTTATTACTTGCATATAGTATTTTTAGTTGGTCTGTCGAATTATTATTAGGTTGAATATATGGTAATTAGCTTTAAATAACTTCACAATTTTAAGGATCCCGAACTTAAGAGTATAGCAGACTTAAATTGATAGATATACCAAATGGGAAATACCGCAATTAAACTTCTTTTAGCCTTAAGTATCCTATTAAAAATTAATATCGACCTGACTAAAAGTAACAAGTTCTTACATTGGTAACACATACATATAATCAAAAATACCATAACATTTATCATGTTATACATGCCAGCGAATACATATATCCGCATTCTAAAATGAGTCTGAAAGTAAAATGAATCTGCCTTCAATTTAAATTTCACAAATACAATGGTGTTGGTGTTAATACTTACAATAGTTAATATAACCGCAAACAAAGGATTTCGATTTGTGTAAATACATAATGCAATAAGCGAAGGTAGTAATCCCCGTTCCAATTATGAAATAGAATACAGGTTTGATACACAGCTCTACTTGGGAGACATTACTTCTGTTAGCGAGTGTACATATGTACACCTACGGACTTAGTTATGCCCGGTCTCTAGCGGTACACCCTGCAATTCTGTCATCATGGCCGTATTATCTTAAAGTGAACACAGGCTTTACCGCTAGATACCGGACATAACAAAGTCCGTGTTGGTACATATAGTATCCACCACAATAAACAGTACCGAAAATAAAAATTATATTGATTTTTTATCTCTAATAATTTAAATGTTAAAAATGGTCACGAGATAACCAAGCTTTGTGTCGATCTTGTAAGTAACTAAACATAGGCGGTTAATTTAAATGCTGCAAAAATGTTTGTAATGTGTGATAATTGTTTTTTCCATCAAACCCCAAAATCATCAGGTGGTGTCAGATTTGGCATTCAGAAGGATTTTCAAAGTCTGTATCTCGCAAAATTTTTCTATCATCAAAATGCTGACGTACAAGTTAAGAGTACATGCAGATGTATGGTTTGTTACACCATGATATCGATATCTGAGACCTAGTGTAAACTTGGACCATCATTGCGACTATTTCTGTATGAACGAAAATAATGTTCTACCAAATACATTTTTTCTGACATCTTTAGAGCCGTTTTTAATTCAAATTCAACTGCAGCGTACACTAATATGCCAATTATTGTCAATTAAGTCAATAATAACAAATGCATTTTATATAAACAACACCATTGCACTCTAAATTTGATACTGTTTATTTTGGCGGATTCTATTTATTATATTCTGAAGCAAATATTTTCGCAAATGTTATCAAGCCTCTCGTAGCTTTCAGGGCATTCAGATATAACAAATGGATCAACGCACAATGATTACTCCCCGCTAAAAAAATACAACTGTCCAAGAACAATTATTATTCAATATTCCAGGTTTTTAAAATCAGTGGTTCGTGTAAATCAAACCAACACATTCAAATTAATAAAATTCAAAATAAAAAATATTACCACTTCTGAATCGTTGAAATACATACATATGTAGGTCTAGCCATATTTTTCTCTATTATTCTGTGCAAGAGAACACCAATAAAACAAAAATAAATACTATTAATCATCTCGCGATTTAGTGTTACGCGCTCCATGGATAAAACGCTTTTATATAAAATATAATGAGTGGAGTGATGAACTGATTTGATATCATGCTGAAACTGAACCACATTAAACGAATAATAGAATTAATTTTTCATTATGAATGTGACTCGGTTTTAAGTGCGGAAATAACAAACTGTATTATAAATTTTGATAGAATTTTTAATTTGATATTACACTAATGATAATTTTTGGATCAGTAGTAATCTAAAGTTTTGTATATGTATGTTGGTGAATGCTATAACTACATAAATATTTATTGCCACATCCACAGTTTGCCTTTAAAATTATGGCAGGTAGAGTGGCATGATGTTGGCAGGTTATATGTGTATTGTATATTGTTTGGTAAAAATGGACAGTGTTTTTATATTAAAAAGTTGGGAATTAAATGGTACATTGATGCAATTCGCATACTACTGCAAAATACTATGAGAAGCTTAACTATCAAATGAGAGTTGTTAACTTAACTGAAAATAAACTGTCTGATGACCACTGCTGAGTATTGACGAAAAGCATTTGTTATGAATTACAAAGGTGTTTTCAATACAGCTTTTATGAATTTTGACAGGATAAATCTACTAACTGTTTAGCAATTTGCTTCCAGGATTAACGCTTGTAGGGAGCTCAAATACGTTTCGTTAGTCCCATTTAATTAAATATGAGATGTGACGTATAAAACTTACTAAAACCGCATCACAGATATCGAAAAACTTCACCTATGATAGCAAACATAATTTCTTTCTCGCGCCTTCTGTTATCCGAAAATCCCCAATATTTAGAATGATCCAGTCTCTTTAAATCTAGATTTTATGTAGCAAGTTGATGGTTGTTTAGAATTAAACGTATCGTACTCATTGTCAGCGTAGGCCAATTTACACTACTAAGATCTCATAACGGTTTATATAGAGAATTCATAAAACCATTGTATCATACGAGTTATTTAACTACTCTTGGCTTCTCTTCATTAATCTGTCAGAATATCATACAGAATTATTAACTTTACATAATAGAGCAGACATATTGTTGTGGATCTTTTAGTATATTAGATTTTTCTTTGAGTCGTAAGAAGCTTCTTCGCCGGAGTCTCTGTATATTTAAAATTCTTACGAACTCTTTCTATTGTATATTTTTGTCGGTAGTTTTAAGCTTTTAGATTTAAGGATAAGTTATTAATATTTTGGAATTTCCACAATTTGTTTTAATTTTTCTATGTTATATTAAATTTCGAATATTCTGTCTAGTTTTTGGGCAGATCGACGTTGAAGGTCACAGGCCTCTTTGTGTAAAAACTCGGTCGAGCAAGGAACTTATTGATGCAATTTCTGTGTGTGAGACGTGCTATTAATTTCTCCGAGATTTTCGTTAATTTTCCTAGTTAGATA
The DNA here is from genome assembly GCA_004785975.1 of Popillia japonica. Taxonomy (NCBI): domain Eukaryota; kingdom Metazoa; phylum Arthropoda; class Insecta; order Coleoptera; family Scarabaeidae; genus Popillia; species Popillia japonica. The sequence goes on from SMLS01069355.1 coordinate 8,318, forward strand.
ATTTTCTTTTTTTTAATTTTCGTAGAACCGCCCATTTAGAGTTTTATTACAAACCTCTCTCCCTGAGATCATATAGTTTTGTTTGTAGAGTCTGCTCGCGAATCGTTAGTTTAAGTGTTTGTATGCCTGAAGCTGGCCGGCGCACAGTTATTGTTTATGCCTGTTATTGTCAACGAAAGATACACAGCAATATGTATGTATGTAGTGGCATCGAAATTCGGCATCCATTACTACTATTATAGTAGAGATTTTCATTATTACATACAATGCTATCTATTATGTAGTAGTAATAATATCCATATTTAGTAATATACTCAACAAAAGAAGTTCTTGATTCGCTCACAGCCAAATCATTGAAATTATGAAATAACTTCAATTAACTAATACACTATTGGCGTAACATATCATATGTATAATTCCTCTACCGCATCGACTGAGTTTCCTACATGTTGGGGAGTATATCGGTCATGCGCATATTACGCTTATATAATGACAACAACAAATGAATCTACTAAAATGTCTATTATGTCAATAGTGGTTGTCCACGATTAGATAATATTATCGACCGATATAATTTAAATGAACATATTAATATTCCAATAATAAAATGTTCCAAATAAAATACTCCAAATGTACCTATATCCTTTATTTGAAAAAAGCGGACAACATGCAAATTGCATAGGAAAATATTATTGATAAATATCATGTTTACAAATGACAATAAATTCAACCAAAGCACAACCTCATATTTATTTTGGAATTGAATTTGTACAAGCTAAAGCAGCAACTGATACTTCTCCAAATGTTGCAGATGCAAGTGCGGAAATAAAAAATATTACTACAATATAACGCCTGTATACATTAAAATTTATATTAATAAGAACACCATAAAATTTCCGAAGTTCATACAAAGTTAAAAGATATATAGAATATTTTTAACATAAGTTTTATTGGTGCGATATTCCAATTAAATTTATACATACGGTTATTAAATATACGTATCATTACATGGAAATATTTCAGCATTAGTAGTAATAATAATAGGAGTTTTATCAATTTAAACATGACTTTGATATTTAATATTTGCCATACATGGATTACCAACGATTAACATTTTACATGTACCAAATGCACTTATCACATCATGCATCACTTCTCTACACATTGACAATATTTATTAAAATTAGATAATTGACCCTTCACTAAACATAATGATGCACAAATTTTCGAAAATATAGTTTTACCCGCAATATTTTTTTTGTTTGAGATTCTTCTAATGAATAATAGCAATCATAAAAGTGACCGGATAAATCGTTTGAGTAAAGGTTGACTGTTTAAATAGAATTTAACTAGTTAATTAATTGTTTTGTTATATATTTGTCTTTGAAAAATATCAATAGCAGATTGAAAATTTAAGTAATTTCTACCAATACCCCGTAATATATAATTTTATAACCATTGTGCTGTTTTACATTAACCTAAAGCCCATTTATCGCTAGCGTTGCGTTAACGAAACACAATTTTTTTCGTCTGTAAGAAAGCAATTCTTTTCCAAAGATTTTGCGTGTTTATTAGAGTAAAGAGCAAACATATTCTACGAATTTTTTGAGCGCCTACATAAATCAACACATTTACTACTACTTATGTCCATGAGACTATTATTACTTTATTATGAGCCTCGACTGTTTATTATTTGTTTCTGTATTTTTATGACCTTTTTTTACTTATTTTATCTTATTTTTATTTTTTATCTTATTTTCCTGATAGTTTTTCCATTTTATAGCTCAATTACAACACTCCAATTCGAACAAAGATCAAATTTATTCCAAAACCATTACAATATAAACTGGTTTTCGTTAGAACTTCGTCAGTGGAATAAAATTGACATTTATTTCGTGTCAAATTATAAATGAAAATCTAGCCATGCCTATTAACAAAATTATCTACGGACAAAGAAATTCAGTGATATATAGGATTATGTTTACAATATAGTGGACAATTTAAGATATTTTGAAATGTAAATTTATCATAATAATAACATTATATCAATGTATTTTTTTTTGTCAAGCACTAACAATTCTGTTCAAGGACTAGGGAAAACATGGCAAAAAAACCTAGTCAAGAGCCTAATTTTATAAAATTCAAGCGTGATTAGTTGATTAAATTATTATAAATAATACTTAAATTTTCTATATCTGTTCTAATAGTGACCGCGTTATTTTCTTTTTTAATATACCTATATCATTTCATATATTAATTTTTTTATAACTATTTTCTTTTTTAAAAGCCTAACATTTTCAAAATCAAAGTTATGTCGTAATTCTTTATAACGCTTAGACAAAGCAGTTTCCGTGGTTATGTTATGCGTTACAGTGTATTGATGATTATACAGTCGTTTTTTTTAACTGTCTAGTTTGCCCTAATTAAGTTATTGACTATGTTTTTTTGCCATGTTTTTCCCAAGTCCTTGAACAGAATTGTTAGAGCTTGACAAAAAAATACATTGGTATAAGGAGCATTATTATTATGATTATAAATTTACATTTCAAAATATCTTAAATTGTCCACTATATTGTAAACATAATCCTGTATATATCACTGAATTTCTTTGTCTGTGGGTAATTTTGTTGATAGGCATGGCTAGTTTTTTATTTATAATTTGACAGGAAATAAATGTCAATTTTATTCCTCGAAGTTGTAACGAAAACCAGTATATATAGTAAAGGTTTTGGAATAAATATGATCTTTGTTCGAATTGGAGTGTTGTAATTGACCTATAAAACTGGAAAAACTATCATTACTAAGATTATTTGAGAATCAATAGTTTGTTTTTATTTCGTGGTAGGTAATCTAAACAGTCAAATGTATAGTCTAACCATCTGTATACAAAAACTTGCAATATAAGATTATTTATGTCGAATTATTATATGATAAAGTTTACGTTGAATTATACTGGTCTAACGATGAATACAAGGGTTCTTGTAAGGGCCTGTCGTTAGAAATGCAATATCACGAAAACAATTTATGCAGAGATATGCAGAAATCCATCCATTTTGCAGACAATGAAAATTTAGAAAAAAATTACAAATTTGCCAAAACTACGACCATTATTTGATGGTATGAACGGAAAATTCATGCATTTTGGAATATTCAGAAGAAACCTCTCAATAGATGAAGAAATTGTACCATTTCAGTTATCAATCTCAAAAATGTTTTTTAGATCGAAGCCGGTAAGATTTGGATACAAATTATGGTGCCTTGAATCACACGATTAATATTTAGGTATATCAGCTCTCACCGTATACCACATTACACCGAGGTTGCGTTAACGCAACCTCAATTTTCTTCTGCATATAGAAATAAACAAATTTCACAATTATTAGAATATACTATTTCAAGTCTAAATAAACCAGATATTAAAAAACTTTGTTAGTTTTAAATCTCAGAAATATACTGCCAAACAATTTTACTTACAATTATGATTGGAATTTGTGAAAGTATGACTCCTATTGTAAAACAAAAATTTGAAACTTACAGAGGCTATTCATGCAAACAACAAAACTAAAAGGTATTAATTTATAATACACAGCAACTTAGAAGATTCTAAATTTATAGGAAAATAAATAAGTGCTTGTTACAGGGAAAACGTTTACCCTACCATCAAAACATCCAAAACAGTTGTTTTGAATATTTATTTTAATATTTGACTTAGAGCCGCTATAAGATAACGGTGGTCCTACTACTGCAACCATCGAGTCTGTAACTATTAGCGTCATAACGAAGAATGGTACAGTTGTAAATCATATATGTAAAACGCAGCTAAACTAACACATATATTTTCTCATCTTTTATTATTAAAGTGAACTTTCTCCGTTTTTCTGATTCAGTTATCAACAACGTTTTTTACCTAGCAAACTTCACAGTAATTTTCAATGCGTAACTGTTGGAAGAAATTAGTATTGTTTCCATGTATCAAATGAGTAAATTGCAAAGTACAACGATAATCAACTTCTAATTATCTAAATTAATCCTTAAAGATACTGAATTAATGTAAAGCCTAATGTAGCTGGTAAATATTCATTTCCAAACTGCTCATATCGCTTACTCGAATCAACGAAAATGTGCCACTTCCATTTCTAAAACAAATTACACTAAGTTGCAACTGTTAACCCATTCATGAGCGCGATTATATTCACCGGATGACTTCAATTTAGACGATCTTCGCCTCGCAACCAGACACACAGATGTTTAGATGTTTACTTACCCAACATTGTACAGGCAACTACTGCACGCTATTTGGAGAACATTACCAGGCGCCTTCCTTCTCTATATAAACCAAATTTACTACGCGCCAAGGCAGAATTGCCTCCGATTTTATAACTTTGAATTTAATTAAGGGATATATTAAAGAAATTACTCCTACAATATCTCTCTCACTCCTGTTGTTTCCTGGGTTTGTCTTAGCTGTGCAGGGAGAAGAAATACGCTCGTGATATAGCGTCTCAGTAGGTTTATGTTATACAACAGTGTTGGGGATATGGAAACAGAGGCAGTAGGTAACCGTAGTAGATGTTCGTATAGCTTTACATCTAGATTGGCGCAATTCCCTTAATACTAACAAGTTTGTAAAGATAACTGTTACTGCAGAATCTACAAATAATCTTACTTTAAACATATAACAAGGCCCCTTCAAAACAAATTTTATCGGTTGAGATTCTTTCTACCACTTTGACGTTTTTTAATTAAATTATTGGTGCAATTTATTTCGCGTTTACGGTATTAAATCGTTAGCTACCCCGATCCTAATGATGCTTATTTTATCAATTGTTTTCTTGTTCGGTTAATAAACTTTGAAAATACGCTCTAATTCAACAATCAAACAATTCTAACA
>SMLS01069357.1:0-16579 GCA_004785975.1 Popillia japonica
ATAAATCATGCTAAAACCAGATTTTGTATCCACAATGGATCCGTTCGTGGAGCCACATATGAGTTTTGAAGTAACTTACCAAGAGGCTCTATAAAGCTCAAAATAGAATCTATTGCTAATCCAAAATTTGTTGTATGTTTAGTAACAGGAAAGTCCAGAATAACGTTGGATTTAGCACCCGACGTTTCCGACAATCTTCTGCCATATTTTCAACATTAAAAAAATGAATGATGTGCTTGCATGCCGTCCGTCCGATGTCGTACATTAAATGGTTTAAGGGCTGCCCCATGTTGTTTAAGTGTTTTTCAAAAACTCATAGGAAAGTTTGAGACAACTGGTGCTGTGATGAATAGAACCAAATTAGACCTTTTGTCATCACTGAAGATTCAGAGGTTTCACAAGAAACGCAAAATTTACCACATGAAAACGAATATGAAACATCTAGTGTCAATAAAATAGCAGGACGTTTGAACGTCGAAAAGTACCACAACTGTATGATGAATTCCTAGAAGGCAACATATTGAAAATGGAAGAACAAGCCCAGTAACGGTAACTGGCCAGCATTATTCGAAGATGTGGTGGTTATGCAATACCCTTGTTGCAAGAACTTGACATTGAAAACATCATATTTATGCAGGATGGTGCACCTCCCCATATAGTCTAGTATAGCAGTTTTCAACGAACAGTTTTGGCGACCGTGTTATCAGCAGACAACTTCCTAAACCTTAGACCCTAAGATTACTAGATATTAATCCAGCCAAGTTTCGGTCATGGGGATACCTAACACCATCAATGAATTGATGCAGTGCATCACGCCAAAACATAGCAATAATACTAGCAGAAATGCTCAGAACGTCGGTTTATAGTATTGAAAAAAGATTGGTTGATAGAAATATGAGGATTTCAAAATACCACTGACTTTTGAAAAACCCTGTATATATAATAAATTGCAGCTTTCCTAATTAGGTATTTATTTTATTTATTTATAGTTTAGGTTGCATAGCAAACAGAAAGGTATGTAAAGCAGAGGGCAGGCACGGGCAGCGAAGGAGTAAAAAAACTGTAATTGTAAACATAATGAGAACACGTGGAGGTACTTCTAAAAAGTCTAACACCAATACATAATCATTAATCATTATTCCACGTTGTTGATGCATCCTGAAGTGAACTTAGGAAGAAGTACATACATATATTTAGTTGCGGTTAGATTAGTAGCTGTACCTACTCTTGTTTATTTACGTATTAAAAAAGAATTAAATTTAATTTGCAATCGTTGATTGTATTAATACAAGCTCCGTATTGAGGATTCTAAACCTATGTTTGTATAATCCAATTGAATGAATATGTTGTCGTAAATATGTTTGTCTGTTTATCTCTTTCTAATTAAAATGTTAACATACAAAATCACAATTTCTTTGAGTACAGAACAGTTAAATATGTAAGCAAAAATTTCTGGACATTTCTCATGCGCTAACTAATAGCAGGAAAATTTTTTCTAAATATTTAGAAAATTAACAATAAATTGTAATAATAATAAACCGTGATCTTTAAGGAACCAACAAGAATGCCGAGTAAGATCTTTTCATTTTTAAAACCATTGGCTTTGGAGATTTGGATCCTAGCTGTAATCGCGTACGCAATAGTTTCATTAACAATGTGGATGGTGGCACGTTTCTCACCGAACGAATGGAAAGAACCCTCGCTATGTGAAGAATGCCTCTCCAGAAAATACGAGATCCTTTACGGGCAATGCATCCATTTGCATGCCGACGATCTAACGGGCAGCAGCGACAATTCTTCGATTCACGATGGCGAAGAATATTTGTGCGGTCATAAAAACGTTTTAGCGAACGACGATGAAATTGAATTTGTGCCAGATCCGTGTTCATCGCACGAACACGACGAAGAAATAGCTACATTAGATGTATTGGAGAACAACTTTACGGCTTCTAATAGTTTCTGGTTTGCCATCGGTTCTTTGATGCAACAAGGATCGGATCTGAATCCAAAGGTATGACGTTTGTAATTTACTCGGTAATTGCAAAGTTGTGTAATTTAGAAGTGAGCGCTAGAGAGTATTAATTTGTAATTTTGCGAAGTATCAAAACTCGTAAGTTTATTCCGCAAGCAGTCGAGTTTGAAACTTCTATAGACTTATGTAAACAAAAAGAATTGTTGTAAATGTAATAATAATTATAATATGCGTATGTAGTAGTCATAATTATAATATAAAATACCATTTTTAATTATTTCACTTGGTTTTGTCCCAACTACAACGAATTTTGCAAAGGGAATACATATTGGTATTATTTAACGCATACTAAATGTTATAAACAAGATACAGATAAATGCTAATTAATTGATAACAAGAGAATTATATGTCACTTTTAAACAAAAACGTATACGCAAACTGTACAAGTTCAATCTTGCTTAGTGATTATACGAGACTCAAGCTACAGTTATTGAGAATTAAAAGATTGATACAAGTTTTCAACATTCTTATTTTAAATATCTTCAAAGTAACTACCATTCACAATAATGAACTTAAGCATTCTCTCATTCCATAGTTTAAAAGCATTCAATCAGCTATGTTTGGGATACTACCAAAAAAACACTTAACACTTCTTCTGACGGAAACTTTTGTCTTCTCAAATATTTCTTGAGCTCAAAGAATAGCCAGAAGTCACACATCGCCAAATCTGGTAAGTAAAGAAGATAGTAGGTGTGTTTTTTTTTCGGGTCTTGTTGCGTAGGTAACTGATGCGCTGATTGTGCTATCAGCGAAACGTCAAGACAAAGAATAGTTACCTACGCGACCAGACCCGAAAAAAAACACCTACTATGGATTACGGTCGTGAAAGCCTACACTCAACTAAGTAAAGAAGATGTTCTATAATTTTGATTTTATTTTTAGCTAAATACTTAACAGTCGTGCCTGCTGAATGAGACGACGCGTTATCATGATATAACATGATGACCGAATGGCAACCTTTTTTAGATGTAAATAATCGTATAATATTAATCGCACTTGCATAGGTAATGCTGTTGTCCTCTTCCAGCATCTTCTTCATTGCTACGGTGAAGCAATATTTTCGGAGTTAACAGCAGTCAAAGAAGGGCCAGTTTCTTTCCTGTGTACCACTGATTTGCCACGTCATTCAAATTCTTGATACCGTCTATAAACCGTAGCCAATGATGGTGCGAGATCCCGGAATGCCGATTTTAAAGTTGGCCTACACTCATACGCGCTCAAGCCTTCCTTGAAATGATAGTAAATCATTATCCGAAAGTTCTAAAACAATGCACTATTTAATAAACAACAATTTCTTTTGCATGGGTAACTAGATATTTAAATTTTCAAGAATTGTAGCTTCCTCGTGTGACTGGCTATATTATATCATGTAATCTGGTATTGCAAACATGCAAAGAAAGCAACTACTACGTATAAGTTCATAGCACTATTGTATTCTCGATTGCAGTATACACTCTGTCATTGGTAGAATTCTCCGTAAACCAAACATTAGAATCATTTTGAAACCCTTAAACAACATTTCTTAAGTTCTTTCTTCGCCCAAGGAGGCTTCCTCTGGTGTCACATATGAAGATATCTTTAAAACTCTATGCGATAGTAATTGGACGTTCAATTCCAACAAAGCTCAAGAAACAACATCGTCATCCTTTCTGAGCAAAAGTGCTACACTATTTTTGCCACATGGTAAGAGATGTAATTGAAATACAGAAAGATTCCCAAAGTTTCAATCGAGATGACGATTGTTGGCTGTTTAATATTTAAAAACCCGTCCTTTCTGCTTCAATAGTCATTGCTCACTAAACCGCTCCACTGCGCGTATATTCTCTTTACACACACATTACAGCAGCCTTTTTCAGAAGATTCCGACTTCCTATGCCCTCATTTCACTCCTTATCAAGTCGCTTAAATTAGTGGAGAAACATTTCGAGTTTGTATTTATTTCTTTTTGTGCTTTGTTTTATTTTATTTTTATATTATACATATATACTCATTTGACATAGAAAGAAAATTTCAGAGTAAGCAATGAAAATGAATAAACTCAGTTATATGTATATGTGTAAGATTGATTAAGCGATGGGACCCATATGCCCTATGTATCTGGCTGACGTTTGTTAATCATGGCGAGTAATTAATACTAACTTGTCAATTTGACTTGTGACTATCGATGAAACTTTGGAGGTTAGTATAAATTCTCTAAGCTCAGACGTTGACTAATCCGACTCACTTGTACATAGGCTGCGGTAAAAGATTTTTTTGTAGCTCACCTCTTATTTTACCTACTATGACATGGCGAAAACCCACAAGGTCTCATAATAGATACTCGAACCATAAAAGCTTTGATAATTTATGTATGTATTATTATTAGACATTCAGATTTTATTCTTTAAAAATATACAGTTATTGTTTAATTGTAAACTTCTGAGGTATATTGTAAAGAGGCATTACGAACCGTAATAAGCGTTAGCAGAGATAATTTCTTTTTACAAAACATTTATACCAGCTAACACAGATACTTGGAAAGTAAAATTTAATCAGTCATGCTGACGCTAATGTCTCTATCATACCCCTTCCATAGTCGTGCGTTTACAATTAGGACTAAATACTAATAAGACATTGAAACCTTAAGCAATATTATGAGAAAGTATATGGATTACTTTATTTAGCGCACTATACAAACAGACCTAATTTATAATTATGAAGATAAAAGTATTGCAAAAATTAGACATGCAAGCAGGAATTGAAAATAGAACAGACCGTTTTCTGTAACGGCCAAACAAGTATACTTCTTTCAAAGTACATAATCACTTGTCATAAAGATATGTTATATGAGACCTGCTTGAGAATATTAATTTCAATATAACGCACATGATGTCGTGTATATTAGCGTACACAACACTGACATACAGGATGTCCGCGATATACAAAGCATGCTTTTAAGGGATGATAGCTACAACGATTTAGAAATAAAAACATATAATACAGCTCGGGTCTATCTGTAAGCGTAAACGAGAAAAAAAAATATTTCTCATGTCACAAACTTCGATGCATACTGTACACCGGCAGCCGATCAGTGCAGGATTTACCCAACGATTACAGGCGTGTGTTCTTGAAAATGGGCAACACATCGAGCCTTTCCTGTAATACATTTTCTCCTGTCTCTCAAAAAAGTCCTTTTTAGGACCACCAATTTATCACAAATAAAAGAAAAGAACTCAATTTTGTAGTAGCCTTTACGAAAGAGCTTAAAGCGCCATAACATAATTGCAGTAATTACATTGTTTTCATTCAATGCGACTTTCCCTCAACTTAAATTTTCATTTACCGATCGGAAACTGCTATTAAATACGCCCTTTTCACTCTAACTTCAACATAACATCGATTTTATGGTCATAACATTATTTAAAAAAACGCAAAGGTACCTTTATTTTAAAACGTATGGCCATTGACTTCGTACGATACAATAGTCTAATGTAGTTCAAGGTTGTATAAACAGATGATGCTTGGCTTGCATCTGTGCTTCTATTGAATACGTGTAGAATATGGTGTAAGAGAAATGACACCACGCTTCAATTTCAAAGTATTAAATAATTCGTTTTCATCGTTGTTTTCAGTTATTTTCAACCCTAAATTTTTGATATGGTTTTTTGGTTATTTAAGAAGCAATATGGATGAGTTTTCTTCTAGAGTTTGACCAAATCAGGTGTATTAGAAATAATTTTTTTCTCGTTTACGCCTACAGATAGGCCAAAGGTGTATTATATGTTTTTGTTTCTAAATCGTTGTAGCTATCATCCCTTAAAAGCATGCTTTGTATAGGTACACTTTTTTCATGCAGATTTGGAAATAGAGCATGTCCTATTTCTATGGGTTGTATTAATCTATACCACTTTCTACGGTAAACTATTTATGGCAATTAACTGTTCAGTTAGGTCAACCCCATTCACAAAGGTTTTGTAGTTGTAGAAATTCCAAATTTAAATACTTTATTGCGGTGCTTTAGTGTTAGTTCAACAGAACTTGTTATGGTTAAAGTAGGGAGCTGAATTGAAAGCTTAATACTATTTTATATCCAATAACGACGTTAAAAGTAGTAGACAAATTGTATGGATATATGAAAACGTCATCCAGTATAGCAAAGTATTACATCGAAGGACCTTAACTGTTTTGTAGGCAGTGCTATATTGTTCGTACAGTAGGTAATGAAATACTTGTCTGCTTTTAATCCATGACATCTTCCAAACTCTTTTCTTGTGTCTGTATCTGCTGTTCTGTTGTTCATTGCTTTTATTATAATATGGACTTGATACTGAAGGTCATATAAATACTACATAAGAGATAAGACTAGATAATGGAATGTAGTAAAATTTGAAAAACGTTAGATCGATAATGCACAAACGTAAATATTCAAAATCAGTTAAAATATAACGCGTTGTAAACACCATAAACAAAAAAATGTAAACGAAAATGATTGACATCACAATGTACATTTTAATACACATTTAAATCGATCATGTTAAGCAAGCCTAACCAACAATTTTCAACTACAGACATATTTGAAATTGTTAGTATAATAAAACACCAGAAGAAATTACTGTAAATCTAAACTTTCAAACCGACACAATAAGCCAAATGTTCCTTTCGATTATTTCTTTGATATGCATTGACTGATAAAATATTGTAAACTCGCCAAAGATATGTATATATATGTATTATAAAGAATAAGAGGTGGCAAAATGGCAATGCAAGGGTTACATTCGGCTTGACTGAAATTGATAAGTACTTATATCTTTCTTCGCAATATACATACATATGTACAATTGCATATCATAAGTCATATGTATTATAAGGAAGAATGAAAAATAAACACACATTATATTCAAGATCTCGGTAGTCCGCTGTTTATAATTTTTAAAATTATAAAAAAAAGTTCATGCACAATTGAAATAATTGAAAATAAGAATTGAAATAAGAATATGAATTGAAATAAGATTATTGATATTTTATAAATTGTTCTTAGTTGTCACTATATATTTTTCGGAGTATTTTATAGAATTTATTTTAACTTATTTACTTATTGTTAGTGAAGTATGTAGATCAATACATAATAGAATTGATTCACATTTTGCAATTACTCAAGGTACTGTGGAACCAATTAGTAAAAAGCTAGTTTATGTAGGCTAAAAGTAAATCCGAATATGGAAAGCCATTAATTATACTTTACGTTATTGTTCATTAATTAGACTCTGTTTCCCTTTTGATTAGTGGTTACTTATTCGCATCGTTTTATAATCAAGAAGAATACATTGATGAGCGGAACGACATAAAGCCTCTTTGTTATATTAGCATTCTTGCGCTTTCCATTGTACTGTTTCGCATTATATTTATTTTGTGATTTTTTGTTTAAAATGAGGTAACAAAAATATTATTATTACGAATATGTTTCTTTGTCCAATAGTCGCGTTTATTAAATGTAAAGGTAAAAATTTGCTAAAATATATACCATCTAAAACAATTCTTTCCTAGTAAAAAGTAAAGGAAGAAAAATAAAAATACATATCTATTGCCAAAATTATATCTTTTAACCCAATCTAAGATCAGCATTTGTCATATTGCATCCACTTAAACTATGTCCACACCTCAATCAGCTCATAAAAGAGAATTGCTTCTATCCAAAAAATTATGAAAGTATAATTTTTACAAGAATATTTAGCAACATATAAGATAACCTGATAGCGTTTTCCTTTTGAAGAACTAGTTCTGCACTACTGAAGGTCAAATATAGTAACATAGACGCATCGTCACTCCTACGTCAAACTCGTAAAGATCGGGTGATATGCTGATATTCGCAAATTTATGACCAACAAGATCAACTAATCTGAAACCACGGATTACTGGCTGCGGTGTTATTTAAAAAATCTAGTATGCAGAAGACGACCAACAATATTACGGAGCTAGTAGTATCGGCTCACATAATCTCTCTTTTTCTTTACTGTTCATGGCTTTCAAGAGATTTGTCCGGAATTCAAGCTTCTCGGTGTCAACTACTTTAAGTAGTTTGCCGAATCTACCGAATCTATACTTGCACCATTACTAATTTGTTTCAATCTTGGTTTGGGCACGGCCGTCATACTTATTAAATAGAGCTCAACGCAACACACGATTACATTGCCGGGTCACGACTAACTAAAGTATTTCGCTGCATCGTGTTTATACGCTGGTGCATATGCACTACATACGGTCTTGCCGTACCGCAAACATCCTCAGCTCTAATAATCACTTATCTGTGGAATATTATATTTTCTCTTAAACTTATATATTCTTACGATTTATAACATAATAAACAGTTGCTAGACAGTTATTTTGATTTTACTACGATTTTACGTAGTGCGATTAAACTTTTGATCGAGTGCGTATATTATTTCCCTTTCAATCACCTGAAACACGTGCAATGCGTGACATTTATCACAATACTACCCAGGATACCTATATCTGTTTCTGAACTCATTGTTGTAGCTTCAATAATGAACAGTCGGAGAATTTTCTCTTGCTTCCCTACCTTACTAGTAGAAATCCTCTGACTTAGATTAACATGTGACAGCAAAGTTGCCCTTTATAATTCAGAATCACCTGTAACAGTCACAGACATTCTAGGCGTTTCCTCCTGTGAATTCGTTTACGTGCACAAAGCATCACATTAAATACGGTACCATCTTCAATGTGAGCGCAGTCGGTTCAATTTCTTTCAGCTATTATTTTTTACGTGATCTATTAATACATCTTGCACAGCCATTTCTGTCATATGAATTGCTGTTATATAACAATGGTGTTGACTATATCACATACTTCACTACTTCACTTGAACAGTTGGATGCAATTAAACATACCGAAGCTACGGCGACTCTATTACCCTCCACATTGTATAACATTTATTATACATACATACAATCACATATGTTTATATATTATGTAAAGTGAAAGCTTTAATCAAAAGAGACCATTGCGTGCTGACAAAAATTTGTCATTACCATCATATAACAGAAACACTTTTCAAGCAAAATATAGGTATAATATACTCCGTAACATATATGTAGCAACACAAGGGGTAGAAATGTTTTGACCAAACTTGGCAGTAACGTTTAATTATTAAAAAATAGCAATTGATTAAGTTTTCAAAGAAAAATAACAAAATATAAACCACTTTTTATTGTAAGTTGGTTTCTCCTCGGTATTGCATACATACTCCTTCTCTCTTCGTAATATCGATTCTAACAGATGACCGATTTGTTCTTGAGGTACCGTGTGCCAAACAATCTGTAATTCGTGCTGAAGACCTTACAGCGTCTGCGGAGGATGCAGTAGTTTTCTCAGTCTTCTTCCCATAATGTCCCAAACATGCTCGATGGGCGAAAGATCCTGAGATCCGGGTGTCCGAGTGGCCATAACAAGAGATTAACATTAGCCTCTGCAAAGCAATCCAGTTTTACAACATGCCGATGGGCATTATCTTGCTGGCAAATGAAATATGGCGTTCATATTTCACCTCGTACACATATCGCTGGGCGTTCATATTGCCTCGGACAAATTCCAAATAAGATCTACTCTCGAAAATTATAGCATTCTACACCATAATCCTCACAGTTTGGTGCACCTGCCATGTAACGTTCCCCACGTCTTTGCCAAACCTTCATACGGCCATCATGCATTCCCAAACAAAATAGCAATTCATCACTAAAGGTCACCCCACGCCACTTTACGTTTCAGTGAAGGTGCAACCTACACCACTCCAAACGTTGCTGTCGGTATTAAGCCGTTTTTGTTGCCATAAGGCGAAGGTAGCTATCCTGCACCTCTTTGTTCTTCTTCGCCTCTCATTTCCTCTTCTGCGGTGTTCTTGACAATACGAGTTATATCAAATTCGCTTAATTGACGGTAATTTCCATATTGGAGTACTATAGACATGGTTACACTTTCAAACCCCAACAATCAAAACTAAAAACGATAAAATGCCGGCCAACACCTCACAAAATATACACCTCCCAATATGGAGAAAAAACACTAAAGAAACTGACAGAAGTAATTACCAATTGATCGATTTTTCATGTTTAGTAATTTTTTTTTGTGCTCATATAGTAAACTTTTCTGCCAAGTTTGGTCAAAAAACGTTTACCTCTTGTTGGTGTTGCAATTTATATGTCACTGACAATGAGTATATAATACAGATTTCAAAACTCAATGTTTGGTCCAGAAATTTGCAAAACTGTATTTACTAGATAACTTTAAAGCAAGCTTTGGAAAAATCCAAGCAGAAATATACATACAGAAAATCTAAACAAAAATTACGTACATAAATCGAAGCAACTTAGGTTAATACATACAAGTTACTGGACCCTTATATGCTTGTAGGTACTGATATTATTTTTTGTAGGTTAATGCATCATCTTCACTTCAAAGGTAATCAAAAAGACCATTTTACCATTATGTAGTCGCTAACAATGGCTCTTCGTTAATGTGGCAATTCTGACAAGTTCCTTGATGATTGCATTTCCTTGCATAATTTCAATCATTCTATTGTTTGTTATAAAGATAATAACAATAATTATTTATTTAAATTGAATGAGATGAACTAAAGAAGAGCATTTCTGCATACAGTTCCTGCCATTATTTTATAGCTCTGAAAGATGATGATATTAGCTGTACCACGCACCTATTTTCCTGGAATGGAAACGTGCTTTCTTATAGAGAAGTGGATTAGCCGTCGATCACGTACGAAAATTGTGAGTATTTGAGTGTTCACAGGAACATTCTGCTACTGCCAACCTGTGTATTTATAAATTGAGGACGTTTGTGTGCTTTACTGTCTACAGTCCGTGCTGAAATACAAAAAAACATAACAGCGTTGCCTAGTTAACAAGGAAAGATCCCGAACCTGGAAATTCAAAAGAAATTTAAACCTTGAGAATATATAGGGCACACATAGGTGAACTATAAGCCAGTTGTTTTTGTGCCGAAATTCACGTTAAAAGGTGAAGCACCCCATCAAAATTTTTCTGGATGGAGTTTCAATTTCCCCATACAACTCCAGTAAAAATAAAAATAGGAGGTAGGTGCAAATACAATAGTTACAACATATCTCAAGATGTTGTAAAATACATAACTACCATATGTGTAGGGTGTTCGGCTAAACCTTGCACGTCTACTGCAGATGTTTCTGTAATAATACAAAGAAAAGTTTGGGATATAATTTACGAGACTTGACTGTTAATTCAGCTTAAAACTATGTAGGGTATTCTAATGTACAGGGTGTTTCTAAACTAAATACCACCACATCCTTGGTTATATCCAATAGAACTTCATATGTTATTATATACCTTAGAGAATACTTATTCCAGGGAATGAACTAAATTTTAAAAAATACATAATTTAAGAATATATAAGGCGTAGGATATTCAATACGAACTTTTGCTGCAAAGTTAATGAAATTCACTGTAAATCTGCGGTTACCTATAGATAAGACATTTCTGTGAAGAATGTCATCCCCATATAAGTAGTATAATTATTCATTAGCCACATAATATATCTCTAAAAGTTTTATCTATAAAAATGTCCTATATATCTTATTTCATAACTAATCACATCCAAATTGCTTTAATGTACTTGCCAATATTTGTATTATGTGTTTAAGATGTTATAACTATTCATCCATTTGTTATCGCTTAATAAATCGATTAAGATATAACTTTAGTCTAAGAAACCAAACTTTTTCTGCTTACTAGTGATTAAATCAAATTAATAATTGCTTATTACATATGTATTCTACAGTTTCACAATTAATAATTGGTATGTTATTATGAAAGAAAATCGTGTCTTGTCTGGATTGATTACCAGTACCGCTGAGGTATACCGTAAATTTAATTAGCTTTCCAGCAAAAATTATTGCCAAAGTTTGAAATTTCTTAGAATTTCCAGATTTGGAATATTTCCTTGTAAGAAGTGAACATAATGCGTACTTTCTAAATAGAACTATCTATATTTATATGCCTTTTAATTAGGCATTACTCAAATTTTGTTGTATCCGCGCCTGACACTTGTGTACAAGAAAAAATGTCTAATACACATAAACAGATCTTTTTTATCAAGTTGAATATTTAAATAAACGCATATTGTACTGTATGAATGCATTTTTTCACGAAGCAGGTTTGCTGCCCTATCAATTGCACATGCGGTGGTCTTTTCACAAATATTCTAGTTATAACAAGGTCACTAATTTACTACAGACTTTATTCATTTCGATCTGTTTTTTTTTTTTTTTCGTAGGAATCAGGTGTTTTAGGTTTTTTATTACAGAAACTTTCAATATTAAAGGACAACGTCATATTATTACCTAATCATCTGGTAATTTATAATTTACTATTTGAGATCGCGTTCGCAGTTAATAGTTTTTGTCCTTTCAAATAATTCGTGGTAGTCTTGAAGAGGACTGTTTGATGAGAAACAGGACAAACACTTAGAGTAGTAATGTCTGCAATTACAGCCACGAGCTCCGAATGCACCCCTCTGTGCGACGGCAAAACTTAAGTAATAAGTTGGGTCGCTCTGACAACACAGCCTCGAAGAGCCTCGACGTCTACAATTTCCAGTCGACGATCATAAACAAAGTTTTTTATGTATCCTCACAAGAGATTCAAATCTGGACTTTGTGCTGGCCATAGAATCGTTCTTTCTCGGCCTATCCAAAGTGCAAATGCCTGGTTTAAATGTTCCCATACAAGTCTGGCAACATGTGGAGGTGACCCATCATGCATGAACTACATTTACCGTCGTAAATGTGTATGTCATCCAAGTAATCGGCAACGTATTTTGCAGACAATTTAAGTGACCAACCGCATTTAATTTTTCGGGAAGCACATGTGGTCCAAATAAGTGATCGCCCAATATTCAGATCCATATATTTAACATGTCCTATGTTGGGATGAACTCTGGTGGATAACTTATCGGTCTTCATCGGCTCAATGATAAATATTATGGTAGAATTAGAATTCGAATTTGAATTGAGGGTGATGTTACACTACGACCAAATGATCTATTGTGCCCCCTACATGAGGTATACGTTGTTGGTATTTGTTCCCAGCTGTAGCTCCCCATCCAGTGCAAGGCCTTTAATAAACTGCAATAGCCGTTATGGTTTGAAGGAAGGTATTTCCCCCTCGTCAATGACATCTTTAACAAAATGACTGGCGCGAACAGCTGCAATAGGCTCGCAGTTGGATATCAGGTCTCTCGATTATCGCTTTTCGCCCCGTAAAACCTGCAGTCACTATTGCGTTTCAGACCTATCCTGGTCATGTGTTCCCCAAGGTGGCAGTGCCCTGTGTGAAAAACCACAAGTATTATGGTAACTCGGCAATTTTTGTGAAGCAGTATTCATCGGTAAACAGGATCATGGCTCGAATATTTGGAAGATGACTTTCTGTTTGCCAAAATCATTCACAACAGGTAACCCGTCGAGGAAAATCGTTGTCTGATAGACGTTGGATTTTCTGTACGTAATACGGGTGCAGTACGATTCGATTTGCGTGCGTGAAAAGTCACTTAAAGCACTAGTGTGTGAAGTAAACTTGGTACTTACTGTAACTTGATTAATTCAGTGACATCATAAATCCCTAACCCTAATGATTTTATGGGTAATAAATTATCTACTGCAGTATTGGCAACTTCCCGAATTTCAAGGGGTGGACATTCTATTTCATTATCAAAATTCATGTTGTACAGGTTTTAATTTTGTATCGAATTTTCTGAATTTGAAAATTTTAAATTAAAGGTCACTTCAAATAATCAATACTGCCAACTCATTTTTTTTTAATTAATATCAAGAGATTTGTAGTGTGTCATAAACAAAATGTAATAAATGAAAACGTATTATCAATAGGTATTATTAAAATTCTCGTACAAAAAATATTGTACAAACTCCGTGCGTGAAACATTTTGCGAATTCGTGGCCACTCATTCGCGAAATATATTTTCACGCACTTGGTTCGTAAATATCTATTATCCTGTTTCTCCGTAGATTAAAATTATGTCCATGTACTCAGTATTTGTATAAGTTGCCATAATGCACATATAAAGCAACGAAAGCTTGTGAATGACTGAACCTTCTGCCTGTATTGCCCATCAATTTACGCGTTGCGCTCGAACAACAGGGCCGAACTGCGATTTAAAAATATTATTCTCTCGTTACTGCGTGCACATAAAGTATTCATTTTTTTGAAATTTAGGTTTTCATGCCATTAGCTTTAACCTCTTTTATTTTTATTCACTAGACACCCTGTATAGCGTTATTGAAAGCTCTTATTTTAGAGGAACTACATGTATGTAATATACGAAAGAGTTATCCGTTAGTTATATAATATAAAGTGGCGTAACCACATTCAATTTTAGTAAGCACAAGCGATAATATACCATAAAGGTGAAATTTTAATTTCGTATACATTTTATTTTAGTTGTTCATAATAATAATAATTGTTTTATGCTTATTGAACAGTACTTTTCACAACTACAAAAGTTGCAGTGCCGATAAGCCCGTTAATACGTTGAGCGCCTACGTACTTTCACAATGAAGCTACTACAAATCTAACTTTCGACATCGCTCACTCTTTTTTGTCATTTCCAATACGAAATTAAATTTTGTCAATTACGGTATGTATGTGTACAGAACCGTGCTTAGAAATTGACAGCAAATAATTAACAACAGTTTAGCATCTGTCAATAAAAGTTGTAATTGTGTTTTTGTAAATTATGGACACTTTGATGTAACGGAACGAATTGAGATTTAGATGTACAATAACAGAAAATTGACGCACGGCAAATTGCTGAGCTTGTATTAATTATGTACTGTTAATTGACGCAAAAGTTTATTACATTACCGTTTTTTTAGTATTTGCACGTTATTTTGCTATAGCTGTTAGTCTGTACGTGATTTAAATATCTTGAAGTAGAAAATAATTTTCTTTAGAATAATGCGTCACATGACCCATATTGCAATAATGAAAACACTCATAATACTAGTTAAGCAGCACACCTCTTGCAGTGCTTAAAACCTGTACATACATCAACTTGCTTTATTCGTGAAAGAAATTGTATCTAATTTAAGTTAACATTTGCAATAAATAACTCGTTACGTATGTCTGTCGAATGACATACGCACAATCTTGAATTCTTATATTGGACAATAAGACAGAGAATGTAAAAAATAGTTTTCCACTTCCACGTGCTCTACATCTAAATGATAAATTAACATTTAAATGCTGTTGTAGGTTCGGATTAATAAATATGGTAAAAATGTATAAAACCAGTAATTTCAGTTACATCTTCATAAACATTGCCATAAACATTTATTGACAGCACCATTTAGATTTTAATGTAGCTCTATAATATGTGACTTGCCAACTATTTTAATTTTATAATTTTATTGTATCTTCTATGTATTTTAAAAATATTCATTGCACTTAGAACATTGTACGTTCTAGCTGGTGACGACCACTGACCGAAATATGTTCCAAATTATAATAATTTTATACTAAATTTGGTAAGAATAGTTTCTTTTTTTCTGCTTCGTAGTAAATAATAATTTTTTATTATCCAGATAGTTTTTCCACTTGTTAGGTCAATGATAACACTTGCAGTTCTAACAAAAGTCAAATTTATTCCAAAACCTTTACAAAATTTATAATCTGGTTTTCGTAACAACTTCTTCAGTGGAATAAAATTGACATTTATTTAGTGTCAAATTATAAATAAATAACTAACCATGCCTATCAACAAAATTATCTACAGACAAAGAAATTCAGTGATATATAGGATTATGTTTACAATATATTGGACAAGTGTTATCATTGAACTAACAAGTGGAAAAACTATCTGGATAATAAGATTAAAGTTAAAAGGTCATAAAAATACATATATTGTAAATAATAATAATTCTTATTATTATTATATTATTAGGCCTGCAGCTGTAGACCGACTTCAGATGTTATCTTTCCGCGTTTGCCGTGGAAATGGGAAAACTACAGAAAACCAAATTCAAAAAGAACATACCGGGATTCGAACCCGATACCACCGAACTATGAAGCCAACGCGCTAAACATTGTGTTACATGCCTGTGTGATACTAATTAACTCACGATTTCAAATAAATTTAAATTTTGCTATGCCAATACGGCAGGAATCATTAATGTGGTGTTTTTACTAGTCATATGCTAAAAATGCTCACTGATAGGAAGTAGTTGTATTAATCGTTCTGTTGAACTCATGTATTTCGAACCATAATCACACGGAATTTTACAGGTACCTCTGTGGGAGAGAGTATGATGAGTGACCTTGGGAGATTTTATTTGTATTATGAGGGTTTTCGGGTCTTGACCGTGTCATGGTTAGTAAAATATATAGGTACAGTACAAATAAAAATAAAATGCACAAGATATACAATAAAAAAGCTCAGCATTTCGCCTGTAATGTAGGTGGGCTTTCAGGAGCAAAGGAGGTATCTGGGGGG